>JAAGKR010005893.1:0-16068 GCA_011419295.1 Clarias macrocephalus
TTAGCGTTAGCTTTGGCTGAACGAGTATGCCGCCGAGTCGTCACCCACTCGCCCCGCTGTGAGGGCTCTACTGCCGGAGTCGGGGGATGATTATCTCCGCCTGCGGCACCCAGACTTTCCGCTACGGGAATAACGCTGCTCTCGCGATCTCTAACCCTCTCTAGAGTCTGGATGCGCTCCTCTAATGCTAATATCTTCTCCGTCAGGGTGCTCACTAACACACACCTATCACAAATAAAATTATCACTAATGACGGAGGAAGAATGTCTAAACATCCTGCACTCCACACACTGAGCGAGCTGAATGGTGGACATAGTAACGTACCTTTGTGCCGGAGTTGTGATTATTTGCTGATGGATTCGCTTGTTGTTGGTCAGATGATATGCGCGTTTTCTCAAAAAGCGCAAAAACTGATCAAGTCCAGTAGTATCAAAGCGTAAAAACTAGTTTGTTATTTAGTAAAAACGGGAAAAATATATAATTATAAAAAAAATATATATATATATATATAATCTAAAACGCTGTTACAAACAAACGAGGAACTTTCGCGGGAAAAATACGAAACACAGGAAGCTACGTCAACAGTGTACAGTGTAAATATTAGAGGCCTCTTAGGCTAGTGCGGCCAAATCAATATCACTCCCCGCTCACTAGCTAGGCGACCTCTCAGACTAGTGCGGCCAAATCAATATCACTCCCCGCTCACTAGCTAGGCGGCCTCTCCTTTTGCTGGTGTGTGAAGGAGCAGGGCTGCGGAATTAGGCATGGCCGGGGAGCTATCGCAGCTAAAGATCCCAGGCTTCTCCCCACACTATAAAATACAGCCCGCGTCGCTCGGGGTCTGTTGGGAGACTGGACTTCTCTACATAGTCTAATCAGCGCTCAGCCGCACGCATTAAGTTACTGAATGCGTCGGGGAAAAACAGCAAGGAGACTGACTCTGGCCATTTTAATAATTCATTGATAAATTAGTGATTTCTTTGGTTTCAGCTGTACACCGTAAACCCGATTAAGTTGGCAAAACTCAAAATATTTGAGGTAATCAGTTACATCAAATTTTTTAAAGTAATGATGTTTCCAATATTAAGTAAACCTAACTATACATTTTTGAGTTTGTTGAACCTATTGCAAATCAAATATACTGTTTCAGACAATCCAGCACGGGAATCAAACCCGGGCCTTTCGCACGGCAGGCGAAACACCTACCACTGAGCCACCAGAGCTCTATAGATTTTACATTGGTGGAACTTTAAGGTGACTGTTACTTAAGTATGCACGATTACTTAAAATATCAAATTTGTTCAGCTAACTTGAGAAGTGTCATTTCTACAAACTCATAAATACCAAAAAGTTCTGAATAATCAAAATTATTACTCATTCAATTATTTACATTAACAGTACTCAATGTGTTTAATTACTTTGAGCATTAGGGTTTACTGTGTAGTGATGAAGGTAATTTTGTTTTAGGGTTACTGTGTCAATTTATTTATATAGCGCTTTTAACAATTGACATTGTCGCAAAGCAGCTTTACACAATAAAAAGAAGTAAGTCTGTATGCAATGTGTATGAATCAAAATGATCAGATTGTCCCTGATGAGCAAGCCGAAAATTGTGTGTTTCACAATATCAGACAACATTCAAAAGCAAATAATTTACCCTCCCCAGGTGTGAATCAGCTGTTCTCTCCTATACATTCAGAGAAACTGAAACGCTCCCCTCCCCACTTTAAGACCCTCTTGGATCTGAGGCTCTTCTGAAGATCTGCAGTGCCTCAGGCCTCTTTTTAAATTTCATCTTCTGGATTCCAGATTCTAAAATTGACATTGTTACCATTTTTAATCCCTGGAATGGAAGAAATCGAGATTTTCCTTATCATAACATGAATTGTATTGTTTTAATCACCCTATACACAAGTTTCTTTGGTATTTTTTTAAAATAAAATTTAAATAAAAAACAAAAGAATAGACCATCTGTATTTTAATTTGTAAAACAGCATAAAAATCATGTGTTGTGTATAGAGTGATTAAAAACAATACAACAATACAAAGGATTTCTTTGGTTTCGGCCTTAGTGATGAAGGTGATCATGTCATCTCGTCAGCCTATAATTCACTTTTCGAATTACATCGTCTAAAATCGTTTTCCATTAGTTTACATAAAAGCAGACATTTCGCTTTTTATAAGTATATATTTTTCACGTCTGTGAAGCGAGTATACACAGAGTTTCGGTTCATTTTCTGATGCGCTCAAGTTAGTGCACCCTGTTTACTTTCATCATTTTAAAAATCATGAGGGTTTTTCGTCATTGTGAGGCACTTAAATAAAAGTGGAGTCTTATAAAGGCTTGTTCACACGCTGTCCTCTCGCGGAGATCAAAGGACGACATTCCCCTTTTTAAAGTCTCTGGGGCGCGTTACATCACCCCGCTCGCGTGCCACTCGCCTTAGTAAACTCCACCGTGCGCTGCTTTTTTAAGTCCAGTCTCCCCAACAGACCCCGAGATACACTCCCAGGTGTGTTTCATAGCACGGAGAGAAGCTCGGGATCATTAGCGCCGATAGCTCACCAGTCGTGGCTAGTTAGGCAGCCCCGGTCCTTCGCACACCTGCAGTGTGCACCTAGGCCACCTACCTAGTGAGCTTCGGAGTGAGTGAGGAGCGATATTGATTTGGGCGCACGCCCATCACAGGCGCACTTGTATACACAAGTATACATTTGATGCAAATATGAAACACCTGTATGTATTACTATAATTTTAGTACTGTGATTGTAAATTCGATTAATGTTTCACTTGTATTGCATAAGGTTTTGCCAGCGGTGGTGCAGCACAACGGGGGTCATTATTTATTAAAGAAAATTATGACGATCATAACAGCTACTGCATTTCATTCTCATAATACCGCAAAAACACAAGCGGGGCTGAATGACAACGACATCGCTGACGCAGTAGCAGGTCCTGACAATGTTTTAATTTTATAGCCATTTAGTTTCATTTACTTCAGTTAATAAATAAGATAACCCAGAACCCTACATGTGTAGCTTTTCTAATTACACATGATAAAATCTAAAGGCTCACTGTGTTAACATTTACTTTGCTTAAATTCTATACTAATAAAATGTAATTCTACATTTGTATTGTAATTTTAGTCCTGTGATTAGTTATTCATTTAACTACAATGTTACACTTGATTTTATCCGCTACTACGTGCAGCTCTAAAGGAGCTGCGGCTCATTAATCCTTGAGAGAATGAACTAAGGTCTGACGCATCGGTCTATAGTTATATAGCGCCACTCAGTGGTAAAAGCCAGCAAACGCATACCAACAAACGCGACAAACTAGAATACCGCTCGTCACACATCTGTATAAATATGGTTAAAGGTTGCTTAATAGTGGTCTCTCAGAGCAGATGCTTGGATTTTGACCCCCCCATGTGTAACAGAAACAGTAAGTAAGCTAAGGAGCTTAGAGCATAGCACCTATATGTCTACCTTATGTGGAATTTTCATGTCAGTTTGTTAAAAATTAATGAGGTTTTCAAGCTTTTAAGCGGTGTTCATGACATCTACTTAATCTATTGTGGTTCCTCATTCTAAGGCATTTTTCAAAGACTGTTAGTGGGATTTTAGACAACATGATCGGAACCACAAGCAGGTAAGGTCAATTGCTTATAGGGTCATTCATTAAGGACTCGTATTAATGATGGTGGGACTTGTGTATGAAAGTCGCATCATTCACTCATTTACTGCACTATTAATCTTTTTCTATCAAGTTGTTCTAAGTGATTAATCAGGACAAAAAAGGTTCCTTAAGATCAGCTCAGCAAAACCAAATCATAGCCTGTGACCCCAGGCTCGGAGACTAAGGACATTCAACTGACTTAAGTGTTGAAAAAACATTCGTGTCTCATGCACAGCATAAAAAATAATACAACCCAGACGTCTAGAGTGCTGAGGAGAATTAGCTCAAGTGGTAGAGTGCTGGCTTAGCATACAAGAGGTAGCTGGATCGATGCCTGCATTCTCCAGTGCACCCGCGCATCCAGGGAGTGTGGTGTGCCTATGGATTGTAGGACTGACTCGTCCCAAGGAATCTCACATTGTTTTCACATGGAAATCAAAATCCCACCATCATTAATACGAGTTCTTAATGAATGACCCTATAAGCAATTGACATTACCTGCTTGTGGTTCTGATCATGTTGTCTAAAATCCCACTAACAGTCTTTGAAAAATCCCTCAGAATGAGGAACCACAATAGATTAGGTAGATGTCATGAGCACCGCTTGAAAACCTCATCACATTTTGACAAACTGACATGAAAATTCCACATAAGCTAGACATATAGGTGCTATGCTGTAAGCTCCTGAGCTTACTTACTGGTTCTGTTACACATGGGGGGTCAAAATCCAAGCATCTGCTCTGAGAGACCACTATTAAGCAACCTTTAACCGACTGTTCTAACTCAACAGCCAATCATCAAATTGCTGTATCTGAAGGGGAAGTTGAAGGGCATGCAGTAAGATGAGGTCATTGGTTGGACTGAAATTTGAGTAAACATGTAATAATAGTCTTAAACTTGTGAATGAAAGTCGCATCATCTACTCATGAACAGCACTATTAATCTTTTTCTATCAAGTTGTTCTAAGCGAGTAATCAGGACAAAAACTGTTCTGTGTAACAGAACCAGTAAGTAAGCTAAGGAGCTTAGAGCGTGGCACATAAATGTCTAGCTTATGTGGAATTTTCATGTCAGTTTGTCAAAATGTGATGAGGTTTTCAGTTTTTCAGTATACACTCACCTCATACATTATGTGACCATGACCATACCTATCTGTTTCCTTCTCTGTCTCTGTCTCTCTCTCTCTCTCTCTCTCTCTCTCTCCATCGAGCTACACATGCCACTCCTGAGCTGCCAGTGATCCGTGGTCAGGTGAGGATGCGTTTCCTGTTGAGTTTGGTTGCTCTCAACATTTCTTCCTATGGCCATCTCAGGGAGTTTTTCTTTCAGCTCATCAGGGACGATCTGATTGTTCTGATTCATACACATTCACATTTCATACAAATTTCCATAATTTTCTTTTGATTAGGTAAAGCTGATTTGTGATAGACAATTGTTAAAAGCGCTATACAAATAAAATAGAATAGAATAGAATAGAATTGAACTCTTAAACCTTGTAGAAAGCCTTCCCAGAAGAGTTAATGCTGTTATAGCTGCAAAGGCTGGGCCAACATCATATTAAACATATAGATTAAGATTTGATTGTTACTCAAGTTCACATGCATGTGAAGGCAAGCGAGCCAATACTTTTAGTAATATATAAACAAATAATAAAATAAACAAACAAAGGGCAAAATGTTACATCAGTGTTTTTGCGTGTGCTACGTACAGCAGAGTATGTGTGAGCTTGGCAGCCATATTTAATGCATTTTGGGAAGTCTGACTCTCATTCCAGTGTTGATGTGACAGTATTTTTAGGGCTGGATGATGTTGCAGTTAATTAATGTGTCTAAGACAAGTAAAAGATAAGTGATGACTCCACATTTCTAAAAATGCCTGGAATTAATACTTTACATTAAGCCAAGCTATCTATAGTATGTTAATACATTCACATAAATATTATTAAATAATTTGAATAAATCTTGCATTTAAAGGTGAGCTGGTGTCTGAAGGGGTATCACACACCCACACACACACACACACACACCCACACCCACACACACACACACAGAGCGAGGTACAGGAACATAGTCAGAAGTTCT
Organism: Clarias macrocephalus; assembly: GCA_011419295.1. NCBI lineage: Eukaryota > Metazoa > Chordata > Actinopteri > Siluriformes > Clariidae > Clarias > Clarias macrocephalus. The sequence goes on from JAAGKR010005893.1 coordinate 5,760, forward strand.
ATAGTATTTTTGCTGCTTCACTGTGCTGTCCAAACTGTGGGTTGGATTCATTCAGCTGCTGAGTAGCGAGCCTGCTAATGTAATGAAAAAAACTAAAACAGATGCTGCTCTTTCATAGTTCCGAGCTAAACACACTGCGAACCTGATTACGCTGAAATTGAGCCCAGTTTCAGAATTTTCATTTAATTATGGAGCATAGGAGAAGCGTGCCAGTGAATTTGTACTTACTATTCTAGACTCGTTCTTTCTCTCTTTTTTCCCTCACAGCTCTCATTCTCCTTTGAGAGGACTTAATCTTGCAGATCACTTGCAGTAATGAATATATTTATGTAATGGATCACTCGCTTGTTATGCTTCCCGTACAGCTCAAACGAAGAAATTAAAATAGGGTGAAAACAAAGAGCTTACACTAAGCGAACACTATTCAAATAATACCACGGGGTTAGCGAGGGAGCTTAAACTGCAGAGACGAGTTTTTGGTAGTGGTGATAGTTTGAAAATCCATTCTTGGCCTAAATAAACTTCAGCAAAGTGAGTTAAATGTTAGGATATTCTTATATTTAATATATTTAATGTGCTTTGTTTCTATAATAGCAGCTCATTCACAGCTCCACATAATCACACATTCAGCACAACAGCACGGCCTCGAGTGTGATATTGTTTTATATATAACAGTTCCACAAATGCCATTTATTATTAACAGATTATGATTTGTTTCTTTATTTAACGGGTTGGCAGAGCTAGCGACCCAGAGTTAGTGTAATTAACAGGAGGTGAGAGTAGTCTTGAACTCTTAACGGTACTAAGTAGCCAAAAGGTGAGGAGAATAAACCATGGAGGTGGTGGACAGAGCTGAGAAACTTCCCAGATTTACTGCATATTTCCACTTATTCCACTTTAGAATATCAGCTCTGTTAACTTCTGGGTTCCGTGGCCGAATCCTAAATAGGATAAGCTTTTTAAATGGAAAGCTCGTGCACTATGTAGGGAGTATAATAGCTAGTTGATTCAGAAGGACTTAGAAGTGATTAGTGGACGCGTGTTGTTTAAGACGACATAACGTTATCAGATGTGTGTAGTGGCTGAAAGTGCTTCTGTGACTGGGTGTGAATGTGGGTGTGGTCAGGCAGCTGCTCTTTTAATTAATTGTTTTGTTATATTTCATATACTTTTTCACTTTATTGTCATAGTGTGATGTGAGGTACAGTATCATGCAAAAGTCTTGACCACCCATTTATTTACATTAAATTCAATTAAATTATGTATTTTAAATGAAAGAAATAGGAACGAAATGCAAAGTGCCCAAAGATATAATTTAAAATCGAGTTGTTTGAGTGAGTCGAGTGAGTGAGTGAGTGAATAAGTAAGTGAGTAAGTGACTTCCGGGACGAGAACGTACCTGGATTGTTTGTTTGTCTGTTCGTTCCTGCTGCATTTTTTCCGCCATTCTACTGGATTTTTTTGGATTATCTCATTTCATATTGCTGTGGCTTCAATCAAACTGGACTATAACTATCAAACTTTTGCTGTCTGTGAGTTTGCCACCGGGCCGCTGCGAGACCTCTGCCCTGTTAGCGTCTCCACCACGCTCGGCTCTTCTGATGGGTGAGTCATCGCTCTCTCAGTCGGTTGTGCTGTTTGTTTACTGCTCGCTATTTGGGAGTGCTGTCTCCTATTTAGTCTGCTGTTTTTGGTGAAGTGGCACTTCAGGGTTTGGCTAGCGCAGATTTTGCCCGTGTCAGGCAGTTTTTGCCCGTGTCTGGCTCTCACTTGCTCAGTACTGTAATGTTCTGAGCTAAAGTTTTTCTGTTTTTCTCTCTTCTTTTTTGTCTCATTTTGCATTTCACTTCCGTCATGGATATTAGATATTTACCATCGCAACTAAGGGCCTTGAACTGCCATCCGCGTCTTGACTCCATGACGTATGAACACTCCCGGAGTTTAGTTATTCGCCGGCGTCCACGGTACATCCACCGCTCACGGCGTGTGTTCAGGAGTACTTTTTGCTCTGCGCCCAAAGCCCTTCCGTGCATCTGGACTAATCAAAGATTGACTGCTTCCAAACAACTGGCTGCTGGCCGTACTGTTCATCGCTCTCTAATTTATCTCACTGGTTTCCAGCATTATACTGCGAATCTGAATTCTGTACATCGTCACTTTGCACTTCTGAACTGTCGCTCAATATCAGACGAAGCCCTTTATCTCAACGAAATTATCACTGACAATAAGCTTGATATTTTTCTTCTCACTGAAACCTGGCAAGCTCCGGATGATTTTCTTCAGTTAAATCTTCTTGCACCTGATGGATACAAGTATCTCGCCCGACCTCGACTGCATGGCAAAGGAGGTGGTCTTGCCTTCATTTACCGGGACAATCTCAGTCTGAAACAACTTGATTTTCACAACACAAACTCATTTGAATACATGGTATTGAAAGCTGACTGTCTCACAGTTATCCTGCTCTATCGTCCTCCTAAAGTCCTGTCTAGCTTTTTTTTCTGAACTCAGTGAACTGTTAACTCTTCCCTGCTCATTGTCATTTCCTATTCTTCTGCTTGGTGACTTCAATATTCACGTTGATACAGTTTGCCCCAAAACTACCCAATTACTGTCTGTATTTGAATGTTTTAATCTGACACAGCATGTTCACATGTTCACGTTCCTACCCATACTCGTGGTCATACCCTTGATCTAATATGTACCTCAGCTGGGGATATCACTTCTATTTCTGCCTCTGTCACCGGTATTTCTGACCATAAACTTCTTGACTTCAGCCTCAATCTGCCTTTTCATTCCAAATGCTTCAAGACTGTTATTTCATACCGTAATGTGAAAGCTATTGATACTGTATCATTTTGTGCTTCTATTGTCTCTTCAAATCTCTCTGATGTCATTGATATCTCTTCTCCATCTACGATACTATCTAATTACCACTCTACAATTTCTGATATTCTACAGCAGTGTGATCCTATCAAGACCAGAAACATCCCCGCCACTCACTCTTCTCCCTGGGGTACCCCTGAGCTCCATATTCTTAAGGCCACTGGCAGACGGCTTGAACGTCTTTACAGGAAAACTGGTCTTACTGTTCATTACTTGGCTTTTCTTGATCATCTCAAATGCTATAAATCTGCTCTCTTCTCAGCTCGCTCTAACTTTGTCTCTGCCACAATTAATAAATCGAGCAACAGGCCTAAAGCATTATTTAATTCGATAAATAAACTTACCAACCGCACACCTCAGGATACTATAGTATCTAATGAGTTTTGCTGCTCTTTTCTGGATTATTTGCTTGAGAAGACTAATGCCGTCCACCAATGTTTCCCTACTAATACAGAGCTCAGCCATATAACAAATCTATCATCTCAGTCTCTATCTTGTTTTTCTCTGACGACCCCAGACTCTGTTTCTAAGCTAATCCTGAAATCCAACTCTTCTTCCTGTCACCTTGATCCTGCTTCTACTTCTCTCCTGAAACTTTGCTACTCTGCTATTTCTGCACCTATTTCTCATTTCATCAACGCATCTCTTACCTCTGCTTCATTTCCGTTGCCACTAAAAACTGCTGCAGTTACACCTGTGCTTAAGAAACCCAACCTCGACCCCTCAGTTCTATCTAACTATCGTCCCATTTCTAACTTGCCATTCATATCTAAATTACTGGAAAGTACTGTTGCTACCCAACTCCAGTCTTTTCTAGTTGATAATAATCTCTTCCACCCTTTTCAGTCAGGTTTTCGCCCCCTCCATAGTACTGAAACTACACTTGTAAAGGTAGTGAATGATCTACTGCTTACTGGTGATTCTGGATCCTTGTCTATACTATTGCTACTGGACCTCAGCTCTGCCTTCGATACTGTCTCCCACAATTTACTTATTTCTCGTCTCTCTTCTCTGGGCATTTCTGGTACTGCTCTTTCTTGGTTTTCTTCCTATCTTTCAGCTCGACAGTTTTAAATTTCTGTTAAGGATTTTAGATCACCCACTGTCCCCCTGAAGCGAGGTGTTCCCCAGGGATCTGTTTTTGGCCCCCTATTATTTACAATTTACATAATCCCACTCGGTTTGATCCTTCAACGTCATGGTATCACTTTTATACCGACGACATTCAACTTTTCCATCTGTACACCTGCTCCATCTGTCCAAAATGACAAAATCTCTGCATGCGTAAAGGACATTAGAGCTTGGCTTAGTTTAAACTTTTTGAAACTTAACATGGATAAAACTGAGATCATTTTCATTGGCACCCCAGCACTCACCAGCAATATTTCCACTAATTTCACCTGCGAGATTGCTGGCTCTCACATCAAAACATCAACTTCTGTCAAACATTTAGGTGTAATCTTCGACTCCACACTCTCCCTTCAGTCTCACATTAAATCTGTCAATAAATCTGCATTCTTCCATCTACGTTGCATTGCCCAACTGCGCCCCTTCATCAGTACCAAAGATGCTGAAACTGTCATCCATGCATTTGTCTCATCACGCATTGATTTCTGTAATGCCCTTTTCATTGGTTTACCTGCCAGCTCCATCTCTAGGTTACAATATATTAAAAATTCTGTGGCTAGAATACTGACTCATACTAAACGCTCTGCTCATAAAACCCCAATCTTGTTTTAATCTTCATATTAAATTCTTCTCCTTGTTCTTAAATCTTTAAATGGCTTGGATCCCTCTTATCTCCTTAATTTGCTCGTCCCCTACATCCCATCTCGCTCACTACGTTCTTCCGACTCTGGCCTTCTTGTTGTCCCTTGGTACCGCCTATCTTCAATGGGGGGAAGATCATTTAGTGTTATTGCACCTAAGTTCTGGAATTCTCTACCACACTCTCTCCGTTCTGTTAATATCATCTCAGCATTTAAATCTCTACTCAAAACGTACTTGTTTTCCGAATGTTACAGCTCGATTCGTATGTCTGTCTCCTAGTTTTTTTTTTTTTTTACTTCAATGTCTGTTTGTCCCCCTTTTTCTATTCATTGTAAAGTGTCCTTGAGCTCTGGAAAGGTGCTATATAAATAAAAATTATTATTATTATTATTATTATTATTATTATTATTATTATTATTATTATTGTTGTTGTTGTTGTTGTTGTTGTTGTTGTTTATGTAACATCTGCCACAGCAACCTCATTTTCCCTCTCTTGTGTTCAAAAATTCAGCATTCAGCATCAGCAGTATAAGCAGCATCACTGGTTCATACCTTAGATGTTTTTTTATGCATGAATGCATACTGTGTGGCTTTAATAAACAAAAAACATTTCTGTCTGGAGTTTTGGAAGAAAATATGAAAAGAATTTTTGCTCTCTGGCCCATTTGAGTTATATTATAACATAAATTTTCCACTCGCATGTGTAATAGCAGTGTCAGTTTGTTGGCACTTTGTGTCAGAAGTAAAGTTGTGTCATTAAACAGTAAAGTGTTCTGTGATCTTCATGACAAAGGAGTTTATGCTTTTTGCACTTTCACAGTAATATGACCAGCTATTTTTTGTGTTACTCATTTCAAGCAAGATCAAAAAGGAGATGCTGGTGAGGGAATGACTGTTTATAGCTGCTATAATGTAAGTGACAATCAGAAACTTTTTTCCTGAACATAATATGCTAAGTGTAACTCAGAGTGTAAATCAGTGTAAAAACAATTGTCCTTTTATTCACAGAAAAAAGTCATTAGGAAAGATTTAGATGGAGGAAGTAATTACTATTTCATGACTATTATTATTCCATTCTCAGCATTAGCGTCCCCGCGATTGCCTTAAAGGCTCGATCTCAGCAGGTACGATGCAACACTCAGCAATAATCTCCTGCTGCTTGAATTATCTCTAACACCATAATCATCTGCATTAACCAGCTGAGAGAATGAACATTTTCTTCACACACACACACACACACACACACACACACACACACACACACACACACACACACACACACACACACAGTAAGCTGAAAAGACAAATGGAATGTCCAGTTTGATTTCTGCTGAGGAATATATACTCAAAAATGAAACATGCAGCAGGATCATGCCCTCAGGACCACGAAGATACTCATTTTGTTAATTTCTTCAGTCTTTTGTCTTACTTTCTGAATATCCTGACCAATCAGTATAATTATCCTCATTCCCACCCTGGTCCAATAAAAAAGCTAATTGACATAAGGTTGCTGATTTGATCTGACCCTTGAGTTCCTCAGAAATGGACAGGTGAAATGACATCATGCATTAACCTGGAGTTTATCCTCTATTAATTATCCATGTTTTCCAAGAAACTGTGAACATTGCTGTAAGGCATCTCATCATTTATAACACATGTGGCATCAAAGATCTTGTTAACTTTAATTATGACAGCCTGCTTAAAATAAAAGGCCATCTTTTCCTCACAGGATTTTTGTTCAATATGTGAAAACTAAGAGGAGTGTTTGAGTCAAAGCGGGACTTATGATTGTGCAGGATAACAGTTCTGAGAGTAAAACTCCCTTTATTTCTCTATATAATCTCCTGATACACTAATGCACTTATCCCAGTGCTTCGCTAGTGCTTGGACACCATCAGGGGAAAAAGTTTTCTCAGTACGCTGGAGCCGTGATTGGACTGCCTGTCTGCTTCACATTTGAAACACTGTCCTCCCAGGAACTCCTTTATTGGATCAATCATGTGGAAAAGTCTTGGAGCGAGGTCAGGACTGTATGGGGGATGTGGCAATAACTCCCAGCTGAGTAATGTAATGTACAGATCTGGCCATTAAGAATGCGCGCTTTTTCTCGCAAGACCCCGCAATTCGGCGCGCGCCATGCCGCGAGATCCTCCAAGCAACGTTCGGCAATTTAAATAAATGTGTTGTGCTTCACTGAATATCCGCCAGATGACGCATGAAAGGACTTTACCTAAAAGCCAGACCAAGTACAACGAAGAATTGTGTATAATTACCATGCTGAAAAAAACAGCATAGACCAGCATAGCTGGTTGCCATTATACCAGCATATGGTGCTGGTATGTTGGTATGCTGGTGACCAGCATACATTTTGCTGGTATGCTGGTGCTGGTATGCTGGTCACTTTACTGCTGCTGGTCCACAGCATACCAGCATACATTAGTGCCATGATACTATGCTGTTCACCACCCCATCTAATGTTGGTATGGTATAAAAGCCAGAATACATGGAGGTTTGTCATCCAATATGTAAAATATAAAACAGAATCAGTATAAAATCAGCTTTATTGGCCAACACAAACGATATTAACATTGTGTAATATGTAACAATATATACAATATGCCCATTTATAACAATACGATAATTTAACAATGAACAGCAAATAGGTTTTGATAAAAAATTATAATAAAAATAAAGCATGAGACCAAACTCTCAGGGACACTTTCACACAGTCACTTTCATACCACAGGAGTGTAAATAAGTGAACTTGGCCCTCACTCTTTATTTAGGGGTCGGCAGGTTTATGGGCCCTGAAGTAGTTCTGACATGTCCTGACATTTGTGTATTTTTCTTACTTATAAACATTTAAATGTAACCTTACTTATGAACATATAAATGTCACCTCTCTCACCTAATGCAAAGTAAATGTTCAGTATTGAGGGAAGAGGGACACAGATGATCTTATACACAGAAGGCACATTTCTGGCATACTGTAAATATGGCCGTGCAAACAGACATTCAGGGTAAAACAGTGGGAACAGGAACAGTGCACTATGAAGAAAGGGTGTGAGGTTTGTTAAAGTCATACATCTTTGTGCCTCTCTCGAAAAGCAGTTCTTGTTTAACTCAAGACACAAGTGAACATCGCATACCTGGCATTTCCATGGTGTTTATAGCTGCTTACCATAAACTGATTTGCAATTCACACAGACCCTGTGACCAGCAGTGGTAACATTCCTGGCATCTGAGGTCAGTCCATGTGCTGGTTGTATGCAGTCACAGGTGAAGCCTTATCGTGTGGTCAACCGCTTAAAAAAATACAAGAGATCCGTCCTGAATCCAGACCCCAGTCGTAGTCCAGGTTCCCATGACATAGTGATGGTCCGTCTGTAATAAAATTACTGTCAATAATCATCAATAACTATTGACCATGCATAAAGACAACACAAACTTTTGTAATGTTATACAACGATTTATACTTTTTGCATTACGATTTACATTTACACCTTAATATCACAAACATCTGTAAGCTACATAAGGCAGTATTTTAGACAATGGGAGCCAAAGTGTTTGAGCTAAATAACATTATAGATAGCAGTGTAATAAGCAGAGGTGGAAAGTAACGAATGACATTTACTCGTGTTACTGTAATTTAGTTTATTTGTGTATTTCTACTTTTTAAAGTAGTTTTTAAAATCTGTAATTTTACTTTTACTTAAGTATGTTTTGTTTGAAATATTGTAATTTGCTACATTTTAACTCATATTCGCTACTGAGTAAAACAAATGAATGAAAATGCAAAAATAATAAAAAAAATATTCTGCTTTGTATAAATGCTTCATTGTGCGCGTGTGTGTGTGTATCATGTCCTGGTCACGTGCCTGGTCTTCCGCCCTGAGAGTGACGTCATCAACCAGCGCCACCATATATGAACCCGAGAGAGACGCGGGAAAGAGGAAAGAGATTGTGATTCTGGCGTTTTGGTATTTGGTTGTTTTCTGGTTTTGACTTTTTGCCTCCCATTGACTTTGATTATTGCTTTGCCCCTTTGGTTTAGTTGCTCTTTGTATATATTTGTAGATAATTTCACTGTATGTTTGTGCACTCAGCAGTAGTAGGGACGCGGCTGCCTTTTATTTTTGGAAGAGGGAATTTATTCACTGTTTTTGGTTTATAACTAATAAATATAAATACCATTTTACCAATATATAAATATTATTTAAATCTTATGATATTATGAATCTGATCCTCCTCTTGTGTGTGTGTGTGTGTGTGTGTGTGTGTGTGTGTGTGTGTGTGTGTGTGTGTGTATTTTTTTGTAAACCTCATTATTTCATCAGTTAATCACTGGATCTAGTTTTTTCTGCCATATACCACCATTTCCATACAGTTTATAACTGAACCCTGATCCAGTCTCTTGCTGTACAGCCGACACTAGACTGGGACGTGATGCCAATATGAGATTTAAAAACTTACCCATGGTAACAGGTTGCTGGATTCTCCTCCTTCGTTCTCTGTTGGAGTCTCAGTGTTGTTCTGAGGTAAATCTAAACTCCTCCCACTGTCCAGAACATTCTGTAGAGCTTCAGAAACCTGTACAGCGCCTAACAACATCTTCCACACGCGCACAGAAATCATAGGATATACTGTGTGTGTGTGTGTGTGTGTGTGTGTGTGTGTGTGTGTGTGTGTGTGTGTTTGGGGGCGTGGCCTTGTATGTAGATTACCCTGACTGTTTCCCTGTGAACAGCGTGTGGGCGTGTCCTGTCTCAGGTCATTATCAGTGAATGAAGTGTGGCAGAAAGACTGTATCTCTCCTTATATTCATATGAATTACATAAACCGAGAAGATTTATTTTTGATTAAGTTTGCTACATTTAAAAGTAGACACTTTAAGCTTTCTATAGATATACAGTACAGAGCAAAAGTTTGGACACCCCTTCTCATTCAGCAAGTTTTCTTTCTTGTGTTCTTTCTTGTGTTCTTTAGCCCAAACGTGTCTCTTCTGCTTGTTGTCTGTCCTTAGCTGTGGTTTCCTAGCAGATCTTCTACCATGAAGGCCTGATTCACACAGTCTCCTCTTAACAGTTGTTCTAGAGACCTGTCTGCTGCTAGAACTCTGTGTGGCATTGACCTGCTCTCTGATCTGAGCTGCTGTTAACCTGCGATTTCTGAGGCTGGTGACTCGGATGAACTTATCCTCCGCAGCAGAGGCGACTCTCGGTCTTCCTTTCCTGGGCCGGTCCGCATGTCAGCCAGTTTCTTTGTAGCGCTTGATGCTTTTTGTGACTGCACTTGGGGACACTTTAAAAAAATAACACTGTGTGGTGTAAGTGGTAGTGCGTCTGTCCCTCCATGATGAGGGAGGATACACCCCTATGATCTGAACGGTCCGGACTATCTGCTGTAGGATCTTGTAATCTTACCTGGCTGTTGGGAGGAGGGCTGGGGCACTGCAATGTCATTCTCCACCTTGAACTGAGTATAGAGGTTGTTCAGCACATCCTGTTTCTGTCAGCACAGAGCAAGGATAACACATTTATCAGTGTGGCATCATTCAGATCTCTGTCACAATGAACATTCATTTATCACAGCAAGAGATTTTAACAAAGATAATTTCTTTGTTTTCTGGAGATCAGGGCCCGTATTCACAAAGCTT
>JAAGKR010005893.1:22955-44215 GCA_011419295.1 Clarias macrocephalus
CTCCTGCATAAATGTCAGATTGGCCCCTACAACACCGACCGCCTTCTCCTGTTTTTAGAAGACCTGCACGAAAGACTGGTGCCAGAGGTAGAAAGGGGACAGGTGGGAGACCAATATATGTTATCACATGGGACAATGTGGCATTCCACCATTCCCGTGCAGTCACAGCTTGGTTTGACACCCATCCAAGGGTGATGTCCTATTTCCTTGCCCCTTACTCCCGTTTCCTCAACCCTACTGAGGAGCTTTTCTCAGCTTGGAGATGGAAGGTTTTTGACCATCGTCCACATGACCAAATGTCCCTCCTGGATGCAATGGATGCTGCATACTGCCAGGGGTGGATAAGGTATGCCTAAAGATTCTTCCCATGATGCCTTGCCAGAGAAGATATCAGGTGTGATGTGGGGCCAAATGCAGAAGACCGGGCAGAATAGAAGATTACTTTGTTTTGGTTTTTTATTATTATAATTCCGGTGGTTTTTGTGTTTGTATATCTTGCAGTAATGTCCTTTTGCAAATAAAGTCTGTACTGCAGAAATTCTGTGTCTGTATTTTTTTTTACATAAACTGTACATTTTATAAAGCTATTCTGAGATGGTCATTCATTTTTGTATTGAATTTATGCAGCAAAAGAAACAAAATACATGCATTTACTAAACCCAACAAAACAAAAATGTAGAGAGGCTTCACTTATAAAGGCAGACCTGACACATAAAATAATGCAGTTTCTGTCATTTCAGCTGATGATAGTGTTTTTTTGTCTTTGTGTTATGATTGACTTAATGCTCCTGTTGGAAAAGAACATGTGTTAGTGTTTGAATAATTATTTGATTTTAAAACATGTTTGCAGTGTTTTGTTAGACATAGTGTATTGTGTTAGTTTATTATTGTATTTTGAAAATGAGTTTTGGGGTTTAGTTTACAATGTATGAAATTAACCGTTTTGCCAATTGTGTGTTTTAGGTGTGTTGGTGCGTTAACAGTTTAGGAAACTTGTTAAATGTATTGAAAAAACTGTCATAGCGATTGTAAAAAACTGTAATATTTCACCGATATTTCTTCACAGATTTGTTAAACTGACGGTATAATGTTAGCGATGCACTTCTAAGGGTTGTTTAACTTTTCATTTTAAAATAAGTATTTGATACTCATATTTATTACTAATAAACTTTATTATGGAATTTTACTCAAAAATAAAGCGGCCCTGCTTTACTGTCACGTGCATGCGCACTCACATGTGATCCCATGAGAAGCACAGACAGGCGCGTTTATGAGGTCAATTCCCATTATCTTGAATTGTAAATAAATAAGATTTATTTTTAAAGAAAATAAAAACAAAAACTTGAAAGAAAAGTGAACACCTTTAACTCATAAAAAGTAAACATCTTTTTAAAATTTACTTTTATATAATAAAAAGATGTACAGGGGTTGGACAATGAAACTGAAAGGCCACGGGAAATGTTCAAGTTCACGTTCATGTTCATCAAAACACTCTGTCACCAGTCTCGCTGTGTGTATTGGTGCATCATCATTCTGATAAACGGCAACGCCACGTGCACATGTTCCTCCAGAATGGTTCTGTAGTCCTTGGCTGTGACGCTTTCATCTAGCACAAGTATTAGTCCTAGAGAATGCCATGATATCGCAGCCCAAACCATCACTGATCCGCCCCCATGCTTCACTCTGGGCATGCAGCAGTCTGGGTGGTACAGTTGCTTCTTTGGGGCGTCTCCACACCGTAACTCTCCCGGATGTGGGAAAGACAGTGAAGGTGGACTCATCAGAGAACAATACATGTCTCACATTGTCCACAGCACAAGATTTTCATTGCTGTCACAATTGAAACCGATGTTTGGCATCGGCACGAGTGACCAGAGGTTTGTCTATAGCAGCCCGGCCATGTGCATCGACCCTGTTGAGCTCCAGACCAACAGTTTTGGTGGAAACAAGAGAGTTGAGCTGCACATTTAATTCTGCAGTAAGTTGGGTACCTGTGGTTTTATGATTTTTGGATACACTGTGGGTTCGCACCCGGACATCCCTTTCAGGCAGCTTCCTCTTGCGTCCACAGTTACTCCTGTTGGATGTGGTTCGTCCTTCTTGGTGGTGTGCTGACGTTACCCTGGATACCGCGGCTCTTGATACATCACAAAGACTCGCTGTCTCGGTCACAGATGCGCCAGCGAGACGCGCATCAACAATTTGTCCCCTTTTGAACTCTGATATGTGTCCAATAATGTTGTGGGCATTATAATATTTTAATCAAAACTGTGCTATTACTCTGCTAATTGAATCTTCACACTCTGATCTTACTGGTGGAACGTGCAGTCAATGAAGATCAGCCACCAGGCTGATGAACCCTCCAATACTCCAACACAGCCAGTGTTTCAGTTTCATTGTCCATCCCCTGTGTGTTTACTGTATACATAACATTAAGAAATGTTATAGATTAATAAATGCTTTCATGTTTCAAATTAAATATCTAATAGATGTTAATATTAATAGTTGTAATAGTATACTTGTACAGTGTAACCTCTTAACTCTGGTGTCATTAGATTCCCCCCCTCGATAAAACAGTGTTTCCGTTGTGTGTGTTTGAGTGAAATTCGTCCCACACAGTAGCCCCCTGAAATAAATAAATAACTTATCTGTCAGGATTTATTTGTACTTTTTTCAAAGGTAAAGTGCAGGTTAATTTGTTGTCCATTATTTCTTATGGGGAAAATTCACTTTGGTATACGAGTGTTTTGATATATACAGTGATGTTGAAATAACAGCAGTATGTTGAAAAAGTGAGTAAAGCTCCATATCCATATAATAACTTTTCATTCAAATCACACAAATGCATTGGACCCCCTGCACGTCCTATTCTGAATCACAACATGAAGGAAAACATGCTAAATGTATTATTAGTTTACAGAAAGTGAAAAAAACAAATATTAGTCTGTTCAAAATAATCATCATTCATTTTTACTAAGTGATAAATTTACCGTTTAAACAAAAATTATTAAAGTTCAATCTTCCTTGTGCATCTCTGAACTAATATTTAGTTGTATAACCCTGGTTTCTGAGAACTGCTTCACATCTTTGACCATTGTACTACACGCCACAATTCCTCTGCATTTCTTGGTTTTGTCTCAGAAACAGCACTTTTAATGTTGGCCCACAGGTTTATCTATTGGATTAAGGTCTGGGGATTGGGCTGGACACTCCATAACATTAATCTTGTTGGTCTGGAGCCAAGATGCTGCTCACTTACTGGTGTGTTTGGGGTCATTGTTTTGTTGAAACTCCCATTTCAGGGGCATTTCCTCATCAGCGTGAGGCCACATGACCACTTTAAGTATTCTGATGTACTCAAACTGATCCATGATCCCTGAAACGTGATAAACAGGCCCAACACCACAGTACGAGAAGCGTCTGCCATATCATGATGCTGGTGCCTCCATGCTTCACTGTCTCCACAGTGTACTGTGGCCTGAATTCAGTGTTAAGTATTTCGTCTGACAAACTGTCTGCGGCCTCTAGACCCAAAAGAACAATCTGGCTTTCATCAGTCCACAGAATATTGCGCCGTTTCTCTTTAGGCCAGTCGATGTGTTCTGTGGCGACCTGTAACCTCTTTAGCGTCTTTTTTTCAACAATGGGATTTTGCGGGGCTTCTTACCGATTGCTTGGCTTCACATAGCCTTCTTCTAATAGTAACAGCTCACAGGTAACTTTAGATGTTCTCTGATCATGATGGAACTGATGGGCTGAGTCTTTGCCAAATTTTGTTATTCTTTGATCCATTCGAATGGTAGTTTGTTTTCTTCCACGTCTTTCTGGTTTTGGTCTCCATTTGAAAGCATTTGATATCATTTTAGCAGAGCAGCCGATCATCTTCTGCACTTCTTTGTATGTTTTCCCATCTCTAATCAACTTTTGAATCAAAGTACGCTGTTCTTCTGAACAATGTCTGGAACGACCCATTTTACTGATTTTCAGAGAGAAACGCACAGGACAACCTTTTCTGCATTCATCCTTAAATAAGGGGAACATGTTCGACACCTGTTTTTCACAGAATAATTTACCTCTCCAATTGAACTCCACACTGCTATTATTTTGAACACACCTCATTTCAATTAATGATTCAGTTACACAGAATCAGGTGCATGCAAGTCATGTTGGGTCTGTTGGTTTTCTATTACTCCACTAATATAATTATTAAATACAATTTCTCCTAAAAAGAATTATTGATTTGGTGACTGATGTTGAACTGCTATCATTTTGAACACAACTGTACGCACGCTTCCGGAACCAATTATGCTTGTAATCCAAGGTTTAACTGTATTAGAAAAAAAAAACAGACGTCTCAGTTTTATCTCAATAAATAATAAATAGTTTATTTAGTGCTTGATCACACACACGTATCTACTGCAGTCAAAGTGTTTCAGCAGAAGTGTGTAGAGTATGAATAATAAAGTGAAACGCAGTGGACCCAAGGTAAAACCCTTCACCACACAGCAGCACGATGACGTGCATGTTTAACATTCAGACTTTATAAAAGCGTTGGTGTACAGATTGTCAAAAAAATAACATGTCTCGTCTGTCTGTTGGCACTCTGTGTGTGTGTGTGTGTGTGTGTGTGTGTGTGTGTGTGTGTGTGAGTGTGTGAGAGAGAGAGAGAGAGAGTGAGAGAAAGAGAGAATAAAACATGTTTAAGTATTGAAATGTGAGATCATTTCTCATGTAGAAGTGTAAACAGTGGACAGAAACAGCACCTTCAGAGAACAGGGACAAACTGCAGCCACATCACACGGCGTAAACAACAAACAACATCGTAAACAATAATAATAAAAGAGTGTTCACACTGTTTCAGCTGGAGATCAGAACAGTAGGAGTATCGGAGTGTGTGTGTTTATATGTTAGTTGTTCTCAAATCTGGTGTAGGGGCTCTCCTTCGTCAGACCTGTAACACAACACACACACAGGTGAAGGGGGAACATAGTGTGTGCTGGTTATTAATATGAGGTTATTGAAAATTTATAACCAGGTCCAGGCAACACACACACGATTTTAGATTATTAATAATGTCGTTATTATAATAATACATCAGTAAAATGCTGTAAATGTTATCATTAACTGTCACTTTAATGTGCAGTTCAGGATGTGTCCAGTAGGGGGGCTGATAAAGATTAATAAAGCAGAATAATGTAACTCAGTAAATAGTCACACACACACCATTGCACAACCTATAACCTGTTACACGGTGTTGCCATAGCAACCTGCCCTTGTCCACCCCCTGCAGGTGAGTGGTGGTGTGTGGTGGAGGGTAAATGGGCGTGTCTGAGATTCCCACCGTATTTCCTCCTGATCTCATCATGTCTCGATCTCATCTCCGCTTTCCTGCAGTTATACACACACATTAGGACAAAATGAGAAGTGTGTGTGTGTGTGTGTGTGTGTGTGTGTGTGTGTGTAAGCAGTGTTTCCCATAGGTGTGAAATACACTTTGGTTCTACATGACGTACCAGAAAACACAAACACATTGTTATCACGCCGCATTCACATGCAGTTCACGTACTTACTCGACAACACTCCTATACACTGTATCAGTCAGGGGTCTCAAACACACACACACACTATATATATATAGACAGTGTAACACACAAGACTATTAATTCACCCATCAGGGCAGAGATCAGCAAATGATTCAGTCTCAAACTTAATGAGGAGACGGGGCTAAAAATATCAGTCAGGTTACTCAGTGAGGTTGGAGCAGGGTGCCAAAATTTTTGTGACAATATCCTATGTATTAATCTTTGTGCTTTGTGCTCAGATTATATTTTAGCTCGCTGAAACGCTGACTCGACTAATCAGACACTAGAGGAGGGACCGTCCAGGATTATCACCAGCAGCTATAAGTTTGTGGACGCCATGTTTAAACAATGGACTCAAATGATTTATAGTGATGATGAAAGGCCGCGCTGGAGTTCACTGTTGTTGTTTTTGCTGCTAGCATTGGTGGGTAAAGTAGAGACACACATGGACGTATACAGTGACGTGTTGATTCGACTCTAGCTGGTCATAAACAAATCCAGTTCTCACTAATCTGGCAATTCAAGCGGCTCTGACCCGGCACCAGACACGGACCGCGCCTCTCATTACACCGCTCTCAATCACACCTGCACTAATAGTTCATGGAGGCAGATGACGCCATTTCCCCAGATATGGGTGTAGAAGAGGGAGTATGTACACACAGGCAGCGTGACAAAGTGTGAGGGGATTTAAACTCGAAGGAAGTGTGTGTGTGTGTGTGTGTGTTTGTGTGTGTAGATCTGGCCATACGGACGAATGTGTGGAGAGAGACGCTGAGCTCAGACGAGTCCGATATGAGGAGAGGTTAGACCTTGAGCAGTGTTTTACACACACACACACACACACACACACACACACACAAATCACTCAGACGAACTAAATAACATCTGGACTGAACTGATCAACACACAGGCACAATCACACTGAGGTACATCCATCTCAATCTGCTCATACCCACCTGTGCTGCTCCTCGCAAGTTTTTGCACAATATTTATTTGACTGCTATTTGCACACACAAATACTCTTGTCAAAATGTAAACTGTTTACTGCTGCTCTTCCCACTACCTCAATTCATCCTTCATCAAAAAGTACTGTTATGTGTTACATTGTTGTGTCTGTCATGTACCTCTTTGTTTGCACATTTGCACGTGCACTTTGTCTATTGTGTATTTTTGTATAAATATTTGATAGTTCTTCTTTTAGAGTAACTAAAAAATGTAGGTTGTAAATTTATGTTGTTGCATGTATGTAGCACCCTGGTCGTGGAGGAACGTTGTTTCGTTTCACTGTGTACTAACTGTATATGGTTGGAATGACAATAAAGGCCTACTTGACTTGACCTTTCCAATATGGCGGACACGTTAACACACTGATAGATCAGAGGTCTGTTCTTACGTGCCTAACTCAGTTAGCTGGATTTGATTGTTGTGGATTTCTCCTGATCTTGGATTGTTTCGTTCTTCGAAGCGAATCTCGCACTTGCTGTCTTAGCAACATGTCCGTAAGCTTAAAGCTGCTCGGGAGCAGGTTTATTTCATGTAAATAGGATTTAGGCTGCGCTTCTGCCGGGTTATGATTGGCTGAAATGGCGAGATCACATCTGATTGGTTAAAGAACATGACTGACTGATGCAGACTGACTCCGCGGGGAACAGAAAAGTATCTTGCATGAATATATGGATGGATGTATTTAAACATAAATACAGTATCTGTACACGTGTGTGTGTGTGTGTGTGTGTGTGTGTGTGTAGTCATCATTCGTGTGTTAATCTCCGTGTGGGTCTAATCATATGTAACATTCTGTCCCCCGATTGCGTCTATATAAGTGCAGGTTATTTTCTCAAATCTGTCTCAGTCATGTCTTGTCCGTTTATGAGAGCAACAGGTTACTGAAGGTGTGAAGATTATACGCAGAGTTTTTCTAATTCCTGGTGTATTGTGTGATAGACAGGATCCTTCAGCACAGCATGACAATATACTTCTTACTAGACTTGTTCTTGTACTTCACTTTTACACTGTGAACCTGATTAAGTTGGCAAAACTCAAAATATTTGCGGTAATCAGTTACATAATTTTTAAGTAATGAAGTTTCCAATTTTAAATAAACAGAACTATCAATATTTGAATTTGTTGCAAATAAAGTAAATTCAATCCTGCGCGGGAACCGAACCCGAGTCTTTCAAATGGCAGGCGAGACACCGACCACTGAACCACCAGAGCGCTTTAGATTTAAATTGCTGGAACTTTGAGGTGACAGTTACTGTTACTGTTACTTAAGTACTTATGATTACTTAAATTATCAAATTTGTTCAGCTAACTTTAAATTAAGACCAATAGGATTTGAAAGTATATATATGTATACATACACACACATACACACACATACACACACATACACATATAACATGTAACACGGGCAGCACTTATGTATTTAATAACTTTTATTTTAAATGATCTTTATTAAAGTTTGAAATTCTCCATAACCCTCTAATAGAAGCTTTTGCTCCGCTTGAGTAATAAACTGAGCTGCTCTTTTGCCATTTCGTCACCCAGTCGCAGGGGTTGTGATCAGTGTTTCTACAGGGGTTGTGATCAGTGTTTCTACTGTCGATGCATGTCGCCTTTTAAACAAACGCACGAACGCGCAATAATCCTCGACATCTCAATCCAGCGACACTAATCATCAACAGCAGGTGTGTGGAAGAACCGAATTAGCCGCATCGTAATTAGCGCCATGATCTCATCTTAGATCTGTCAGTTCATCTCGGATGTGTCAAGCGACGTGCGAAGAACGAAACCCCTTATGTGCGCTTACTGTTCCTGCGTGTGTGTGTGTGTGTGTGTGTGTGTGTGCGAGCGAGAGAGAGACTCACTGTAGTGTTAGACACGCCCTCCTCACAGCTCGACCCTGTAACACAGACTACACACAGAGACAGAGAGAGAATGGACCATTATTTACTTATTTCCTCTAACACGCGGGCAGGGCACGTGACAGGCGTGTGCTGATCACGTGATTAACACTGCGCGTCTCGTGCACAACGATTATGATGCGTTTAACGGTTAAACGTGTTTAAAAGTCACACCTTCACCATAGCAGCCAGATGAGCCTGATCACAAATAACATCTATTTACAGAAACGCGTGTTAAACTGATTAATGCGAGTTTGTTTATTTATCCAAAAGCCAGTCACGTGATCGGGATTTAAACTTCTGAATCTTGAGTTAAAATAAAATTATATAATTTTAAAAAATGAGAGAGAAAGAGAGAATAAAAGAAGATCACACACTGACTGATTATAACTCCGGGATTTAATGTGTTACAGTGTGGGTATAACATATAGAGACTGGCGCAGTTTAAAACTGATTTACATAAACAAACAGCAGCCTGTTGATTATATATAAATAGATAAAAGTAACTCTGAAATGTTTGTGTGTAAATAAATAAAAGTAAAGCTCTTACCGTTCTGTGCTGAGACTCCTCCGGTCCATCTGAGAGAGAGAGTCAGGGAGAGAGAAAGCGACCCGCGCCATGGTCACTGAACACCTGGCATCGGCTACTGGACTAACCCGCCTCATGGATTAGGCCCCGCCCACGGTCTCTGATTGGCTGTAATCAAATGACATCACTCCAGAACGCTCATGGAGCGTTAGCGGGAGCCGACATGACGTCATTCCGTTGAAGCGATTTCAGTTAACTGCGGCCGTTGGTGTTTGTTTGGTTGGTGTTTGTGTGTTTGTTTGGTTGGTGTTTGGTTGGTTGGTATTTGTTTGTTTGTTTGGTTGGTGTTTGTGTGTTTGGTTGGTTGGTGTTTGTTTGTTTGGTTTTTGTTAGGTTTGTTGGTGTTTGTGTGTTTGGTTTGTTGGTGTTTGTTTGTTTGGTTTTTGTTAGCTTCGTTGGTGTTTGTGTGTTTGGTTGGTTGGTGTTTGTGTGTTTGGTTGGTTGGTGTTTGTTAGGCGTTCTTCACCAAATGTAACAGTCGCTCTGTCAGAAGGTCTGTGATGAAAGGTGTAGGTAGTGGTAATGCAACTTACTGGATGCCAACTGCTGTTAAACAAGTACAAGAGAATCTATGGCGAAAACAGTTAACTCAGGCCGAGCTCATAGTGTAACCCCGGATCAGACTGCCACGTGATGGAACTAAATAACTGCTTCTGATGGAGCTGACGACTGACAGTTTGCGAGCGACAGTTAGTGTAATTAACAGGGGTGAAAATAGTTTAAATTTCTTCACAGTAAGGAGAATAAACCATGGAGGTGGTGGACAGTCCTGAGAAGCTGAGATTTACTTTATATTTACAGATTTACTATACAGTACAGACCAAAAGTTTGGACACCCCTTCTCATTCAAGGAGTTTGAATTTGTATTATGGCAAGAAAAAAGCTAAGTAAAGAAAAACGAGTGACATCATTACTTTAAGAAATGAAGGTCAGTCAATCTGAAAAATTGGGAAAACTTTGAAAGTGTCCAAAAGTGCAGTCACAAAAACCATTCAGCGCTACAAAGAAACTGGCTCACATGCGGACCGGCCCAGGAAAGGAAGACCAAGAGTCGCCTCTGCTGCGGAGGATAAGTTCATCCGAGTCACCAGCCTCAGAAATCGCAGGTTAACAGCAGCTCAGATCAGAGAGCAGGTCAATGGCACACAGAGTTCTAGCAGCAGACACGTCTCTAGAACAACTGTTAAGAGGAGACTGTGTGAATCAGGCCTTCATGGTAGAAGATCTGCTAGGAAACCACTGCTAAGGACAGGCAACAAGCAGAAGAGACGCGTTTGGGCTAAAGAACACAAGAAAGAACACAAGAAAGAAAACTCGCTGAATCAGAAGGGGTGTCCAAACTTTTGCTCTGTACTGTATATTTGTACATATTCTTTCTTTTTAATCACATATCATATGTTACCGTTAGCGGAGTCTAATGAAACGGTATTCCCTTATTCTGTAGCAGATTTTCTTTATGATCTTCTCAGCCAGGAAGGAGTTTACATCCGGAGAGTTCAAATTCGAGTTGTCTGCCTTGTGCACAATTCACATTTTATACATCTTTACTCATACACAGTTAAAACATACAACAGTAGAGAGACATGGACATCCAGTGTAGACAGAAATGTGTCAACACAATTCATCTGCAGGGACACTTACCGGTAAGCTTTTTTCATCATACCTTCTCAACATCACCATGTGCTCATATACATATAATTCAATATAAGCTTTTAGCAGAGTAACTTGAACTCCTTGTATTATATGATCAGCTACTTCGATCAAACGGTGCAGGTTATTTTTTTGGTACCTTGTATAATCAAATCTACAGCAAGGGGCTTTCTCTTTAAAAAACAGTCTTCAGTCCTCTGGACCTGCCTGATCCATGCTCATCTCATCACATAGACAACCCTCACTGCTGATAAGTATGGCCCCATGTGGTCTGCTCAAAGATACATGAGATTACTGTGGATGTTATCACATAGAAACCTTAAAAATGGAAGTTTTGCAGTGAAGCTTATTTTTAATAAAACATTCACCACAGCAGTTGCCATCTCTTCTACCTGACAGTAAGTAAATACATAAATGAATGAGTATTTATATATTTATATATTTAGAATTATTTACTGTATTTGTGATTAGCAATAAATCACTGTATACAAACTATAATATTACATAATGGAATATCGCAATGTAGATTTTTTTTTTACTTGGAAGCAAGATTAAACCAAATATAAAATATGGCAAGTGATTGGCTTTAGCATTTCTTTTCTATGCTCACTTGGAGTGGTGTTACATAACTGGTTGAGGAATAAGCTATGCTAAATTAACAGCCATATAAAATGCATTTCTTATTAAATAATAAGCCTCATGATATAGCAATGATGCTAATTGTTAACTAGCTAGTTTCCAGAGTTAAGTGTGGCTGGCTTAATTGCTTTCAACCAGATCTAAACTTCATGGTCTTATGAAAACACACCAGTTATAAATCACAATAATTTATTAACACAAGTTTGTAAGTCCAGTTACAAAGAAGAAAAATCGATTTAGCATAAATGCTAAATGAGAAACGTGTGTATTTCAGTGCAGCCGCCAGCAGCTGAGCAGATTAATGACTGAATTTATCTCTTACAATTATGATAAGAGTTGATGCTACTTGCATTCTTAACATAATAATAATAATAATAATAATAATAATAATAATAATAATGAATAAATAAATACACTATACTGAATAAAATTAGCATTAGTGTTGTTGAGCAACAGCAGGACAGTAAGGCATCAGTATTTATCCTGAACATGTTTGACCTCAGGCAATGCTTCAGTCCAGCTTTTAACACGAGTCTAATCTAGTGTAGTCTAATCTAACATGTCTCCCACAACACAGTGCATCAGTTGGACATCTTCCTGCTTGGCACTGTGCGGCTGGTGGAGGTCACCTGATCCAGCCACGCCCGTAACTGGAGGCAGAGCGAACACTGCAGCGCTTTTTCACAATCATGTTGATGTAAGCCTTCATGATCTTTGTGATCTCACCAACCTGAGGGTGGAGAGGAACAAACACACAGTGTGTAAAATATGTGTTTAGTGCGTTTTGTTAAACGTGGGTTATGTACGTGTTCAACCTATACAAAAATGTGTTAAGGGCAAGTAGAGAGTGTCAAGTGTGTTTCAAGGATATATAAAAAACTGTGTTTCTCAGCATAGGCGTGGTCGAGCATCAGCTGCGAATGGAGAGCAGGTGGGTTTAAACCGGCAGGTAACGTGTGTCTTATTACAGCCAGTCTACTGCCTGGAGTCTCTATGTGCTTTCAGTGACTCCCTCCTGTAGGTGGTGAGAAAGACAGGGAGATGATTGGGCTGGTGCAGGCACACACTAAACTTGTTTGATGGTTGAAGGCAGTAGGACACAGAATGCTCCCGACAGGAATGGCAGCGTAGGTCCAGTCACAAGCTCATGTCCTTGGAAGAAGCTGCCTAGCTGGCAGTGGTTTGTTTTGTGATGATCACTCATGCTGGCTTTCTTTCCTTTCTCTCATTTGCATTTATATTTTCATTTATGTCATGTGGAAGATGCCCTTATACAAAAAGACTTTATACTTGTTATACATCTGGATCCTGCATGAGTGCGGAATTAGCACTGGGCCCTGCATGACCATCGGCTCTGGTGGGGGTACTGGGGCCGTTGATGTCAGCTTTTAGCTATGCATGGGGAGGGCTCCAACTCTCTACATTTTGCAGGAATCACCATGAAGGATGGAGCAGTGAGACCCTATTGTCTGCCTACGACCAAGTGACTAATAGATGGCCAACAAAATCAAACAAAAATTGGTGCCATCAGATACGGTGATGCAGGACACGCAAACTAAGGGTTGAGCCAGTTGTCAGTACCCAAGAGCTTCCGTTCCATTTGTGCCATGGTAAGACATTATTAGAGCAAATTATGTGGAGGGACTTTCTAACAGCAAATATAAAATTCAGTTTGTTTTGAAGCTGAGAATAAAACTGCACTCCCAGGCACAGAAACTCCAGTCCTGATAGGAACTGATAGGAATCTGCTGCAGGAGGTAAAGTACTTACCTACACAGAGCTCGAAATTACTTGCAAATTTATCAAAAATTTTTTACATTTATTTTCAAACTATACAGAAAGAACAAAAGAAAACACAGCAAAAAAAAAAAACACAAAACCAAACTTCCCATTCCCCCCCAACACCAGACATAAATATAAGGATGCTATACCAATCGGATGTCCATATTAGCAGAAGTAATCTTCCCCACAGCCTTTATTTACAATACCATATAACCTGCATTCATGCCCTCAGCAAAAGTTAAGAAAGGCTGCCAGATATTATAAAATGTGTCAGTAGACCCTCTGACTGTATACCTAATTTTCTCCAGCTTAACACGGTACATCACTTCCCTTATCCAGCATCGAAATGTTGGTGGATCAGAGTCTTTCCATTTAATCAGTATTAGTCTCCTGGCCAAAAGGGAACAGAAAGCCAATATTTTAAATTCCCTTTGGCTAAAACTAGTGTTTTCTGGGGCCACACCAAACAATGCAATAAATGGAGATGCTCTACTATCTCTCCGAATAGTTCAGAAAAGGTCTCAAAAATATTAGTCCAGAACATGTAAAGTCTTGGACAAGTCCAGAACATATGCAGCAGAGTCGCAGGAGCCTGCCTGCGTCTATCACATGTGGTATCTATATCGGCTTTGATCTTAGAAAGTCTGACTTTTGACCAGTGTAGACGATGCACAATCTTAAATTGTATTACAGCATGTCTAAGGCAAACAGATGATGAGAAAATTCCCCGTATTATTTTGTGCCAGATTTCCTCTGAAATTGGTTCATCTAAATCCGTCTCCCATTTATTCCTAAGTAAATATAAAGATGTTGAATCATACTGAGTAATTCATAAATCCTGCATGTAGTTTGTTTTTGTACTGCTTTACATTCAAATATTGAATCTAATAAAGAAAGTGAAGGGCATGATGGGAAATTATTAGAATTCAATGCCACAAAGTTCCGAAGCTGCAGGTATCTATAAAAATGTGATTTGGGAATGTCGTATTTCTGTACCAGTTTTTGTACCAAAAGTTCAGATAAGACCAGACCCTTTCTAGCCCAAACTTCAAAAGCATCATCCATCGGATTGTCATTATTTAACCAGAACATCAGTGCTCTTATGTTGGCTGCCCAATAATAATACAAGAAGTTTGGAAGTGCCATCATGAGGTCTCTGCAGTGTGCTTCTTTTAATTCTTGGTGTTTTTTGTTTCAAATAAAGGTTGAAATCTGATTATTTAATTTGGAGAAAAAAGATTTTGTTAAAAATAACGGAATGCACTGAAATATATACAAAAACTTGGGCAATACACTCATTTTTATTGTATTAATTCTTCCACCCAGTGACAGATGGAGCTGGTCCCAACGCTTGAGGTCTTGTTTTAAATTAGATAAAAGAGGTGGATAATTTGACTCCATACAAGTCTTTATGATCATGCGTAACCCAAATCTCAAGGTATTTTTGGGGCTAATTTTAAAGGGAACTGAGGTTAAAGATGACAGACTGACTCCATCACCAACAGGCATCAGGTCACTTTTCTGGATATTAACTTTATAGCCAGATATTTTTCCAAACTCTGTAAGTAGAGTCACTAACATGGATAAATTTTTCAGGGGTTGTAACAAATATAATAATATGTTGTCCCCATAAAGTGAAACCTTATGTTCCAATCCTCCCCGCTGAATACCCTTGATCTTTGTCATTAAAGTTAAAGCAAGAGGTTCTTGCTAATGAAGAGATCTAATTGCTAATGTTATCTCTTCTACTGTGAGGGTTTCTCCAATTCAGCAAAAGTCACTGGGTCTATAGAAGGGAAAGATACAGTGTATTATTGGGAAAAAAATGTTCTGGGAGAGAGGAACGACACATGAATGGGAAGTGTATAGTGACTGATAATTTTGGAAACATGAATTAATTTTAAGGCTATCAGTATTTTTAAGCCTTGCTCATCATTAATTACAGGAATGGACTGATTGGCCATCCTTTGTCTTAGCTGATGAGCAAGTGTTCGCCCCGTCTTGTCCCCATGCTCATAGGACACATGCTGTGATTCAAAAATAAGATACTCAGCCTGCCTTGTTGACAGGAGATCAAACTCAGTCTGCAATAGTATCCGCTTTTTCATTGTGTCTGCAGAGGGTAAATAACTATATAGTCTAATTCCAGTATCTCATGAGCTTCTCCAAGGCGTACTGGAGACAACTGTTGTTGTTTTTATTTTTTCTTGCGCAATATGAAATTATCTGGCCTCGTAAATATGCCTTAAGTGACTCCCATACAGTTGGAGAGGTCACCCCTGGTGTTTGATTGATCTCAAGGAATATTGTGGTCTCAGAGGAAATTAATTCGGTAAACGCTTCCTCTGATAGAAGCAGAGAGTTGAACCTCCAGGGACGGTAACTGGAGTGTGTATTGCGGATAAGCATTTTCATAGTTAGGGGCCATGATCAGATATAACTATAGCAGAAAAAAATTTATCTATACGGGAAAAAGTCTTATGAACGGAGGAGAAGAAGGAATATTGTCTGGAAGTAAGATTAGGAAACCACCACACGTCAGCTACACCATATGATTTAAGAAAAAGTTTAATTGTAATGTACTGATTTAGACCAGGGGGCTGTTTTGGACGAACTACGGTCTAAGACGGGGGAGAGAGCACAGTTTGTGTCGCCACTAAGAATAAGGTGGTGTGTCATATTTGGTAACCGAGAGAAAAGGTTTGAAAAGAACTCCGGGTTATCCCAGTTTGGTGCATAAATATTGGCCAGGATGACTTGGAGGGAATAAAGCTGCCCACCACAATAACACATCGCTCTGAGGAATCAGTCTCTACACTAGTCAGAGTGAACGGCGTATATTTCTTGATAAGTATGGACACACCTCGAGCTTTGGAATGGAAATTGGAGTGATCTATCTGTTCCGCTGTTATCTATACGTAGATGGGCCTCCTGAAGAAATGTGATGTCTGCATCAAGTTGCTTTAAATATACAAATATCTTTTTACGTTTCACTGGATGGTTAAGTGACTCCGATCTACGAAGGCGCCGCTGATGGTTGCCTCGGTGTGGAGCTCTCCATTTGTCTTACTGTTTTTGTTAGTTTGTCCTGTTTTTTGTTTCTCAAATGAGATACAAAAACAAGGAATAGCAGGAATGAACTGCTGAACATTCAGCAGAACACACCACACAATTTTCAACCAGTTTTTGATTATTCAGACGTTTTGCTGAACATTGTAACCGGCGGAGCAGTGGCGCTCTTGAAATGCTTTAAGAAGAGCAAGCGGGGGGGAAGAGAGCCATCAAGCTCGTCAAGCTCCGACAGTGCAGCTTTACAACTAAGTATACATCTGGCGAATCTCTACCAAACAAAATTGACGAACTTTTCCTGCTCTTTTCAAACTCTGCTGCACTGTGTTTCACGGAAACCTGGCTGAATAAAGCCATTCCAAACAACGCGCCACACCTGCCGGGCTTCCAGCTGCGACACAGAATCAACGGGGAAATCGCGAAGCGGCGGGACGTGCTTTTACATCAATGAACGTTGGTGTACAAATGTGACATCATTGGAAAAAATGTGCTGTCCCGATCTAGAGGCATATTTTATCAACTGCAAGCCTTTCTATTCGCCGCGGAAGTTTACCTCGTTTATTCTTGTGAGTGTGTACATTCCTCCACAAGCGTGTGTGAACACAGCATTGCAACAGCTGCCTACTCAGATCCCAGACACGGAGCAACAACACCCGGACTCTGTTATGATTATACTTCGTGATTTTAACAAAGCAAACCTCAAACACGAACTGCCTAAATACAAACAGCACATTACATGCCCCACCAGAGACAAAAATATTTTGGATCACTGCTACACCACAATAAAGGAGGCATATCGCTCAGTCCCCAGAGCAGCTTTAGGACTTTCTGACCACTGCCTGGTTCATCTTCTCCCGACCTATAGGCACAAACTTAAATCTGCTAAGCCTGTAGTAAGGACTGTAAAAAGATGGACCAGTGAAGCAGAGCAGGAATTACAGGCCTGTTTCGACTGCACTGATTGTAGTGTTTTTGAAGCTGCTGCCACCAATCTGACCGAGCTCACGGATTCAGTAACATCCTACATCAGTTTCTGTGAGGATATGTGCATTCCTACCATTTTAACTTATAATAATAACAAACCAAAACTTGACAAACCAAAAGGTTTACTGCAAAACTCAGACAGCTTCGTCAGGCCAAAGAGGATGCCTACAGGAGTGGGGACAGGATCTTGTACAACCAGGCCAGGAACACACTAACAAGGGCCATCAGAGTAGCTAAGAGAAGCTACTCTAAAAAGCTGGAAAATCAGTTTTCTGCAAACGACCCTGCTTCAGTGTGGAAAGACCTGAAAACCATCACTAACTACAAGACGCCATCCCCCAACTCTGTAGCCAATCAACAACTGGTTGGTGACCTGAATGAGTTCTATTGTAGATTTGAAACACCACACTCCTGTCCTGATCATCTTTCCACACCAACATTATCACCTCTGACGACCCCTGTGAAAAAGATGTTCGCCAGATCTTCCTGAAACAAAAGAGAAGGAAGGCTCCAGGTCCAGACGGCGTCACACCAGCCTGTCTGAGATCTTCACACAGATCTTTAACAGATCACTTGAACTGTGTAAAGTCCCTTCATGCTTTAAACGTTCCACAATCATCCCCATTTTTAAAAAAACCCTAAAATCACAGAATGACTACAGACCAGTTGCTCTAACATCTGTGGTCATGAAGTCATTTGAAAGGCTTGTGTTGGCCTACCTGAAGGACATCATTGGTCCCTTATTGGACCCCCTGCAGTTTGCCTATAGAGCAAACAGGTCTGCGGATGATGCGGTCAACATGGGGCTGCACTTCATCCTTCAACATCTGGACAAACCAGGGGCTTATGCAAGAGTCTTGTTCATAGACTTTTCATCAGCATTTAATACGATCATCCTAGCACTGCTTCAGACCAAACTAATCCAGCTCTCTGTTCCTACCTCTGTCTGCCACTGGATCACCAGCTTTCTGACGGGCAGGCAGCAGCTAGTCAGACTGGGGGAATTCATGTCCAACAGCCACACCACAAACACTGGAGCACCTCAGGGATGTTCTCTCCCCACTGCTGCACCTCTACAGACCCCACTGTCAAGCTCCTGAAATTTGCAGACGACACTAGAATCATTGGCCTCATCCAGGACGGTAATGAGTCTGCATACAGAAGGGAGGTTGAACAACTGGCTGTCTGGTGCAGTCACAACAACCTGGAGCTGAACACGCGCAAAACAGTGGAGATGATGGTGGACTTCAGGAGAAACCCCCCTGCACTTCCCCCACTCAACATCATGAACAGCACTGTGACAGCAGTGGAGTCATTCCGGTTCCTGGGCACCACCATCTCTCAGGACCTGAAGTGGGACATTCACATTGACCCCATTGTTAAAAAAGCCCATAAGAGGTTGTATTTCCTTCCTACTTGGCAATAAAACTCTTACTGATGCTGATTAACATTCCAGCTCACAAAATTGACTGAACAGCCATCCAGCCCTTTGGAAGTATTGATGACAGTCATCTTAAGAGGAAGTGTTATATATATATATATATATGAAGTCCATAAGAGCAACATGACAGCAAGTGAAAATTAACATGGACATCTGACAGAATAAGTCTGGTAGGAAAAACAAAACCGATACCCCCCCCCCTCCTCCCCCCATATTACCTACAAGAACATGGTGAAGATAATACTCGAAAACAAATCCACACATTAAGTGTTTGTGTAGGGAGCTCTACAGAGCCGACAGCTCACGCTCCCACCAAACCCACCATACTAAAGTAACTCAAATTGTGCATTATCATATA
The DNA here is from genome assembly GCA_011419295.1 of Clarias macrocephalus. Taxonomy (NCBI): domain Eukaryota; kingdom Metazoa; phylum Chordata; class Actinopteri; order Siluriformes; family Clariidae; genus Clarias; species Clarias macrocephalus. Next base: position 41,956 of record JAAGKR010005893.1, read on the forward strand.
TCATAAAATCTGTGGAATAACATGGTAATAACAATAACAATAATAATGGTAATAACAATATGAAAAACGGTGCCAACCCTAATGGCACCGGCAAAGGCAATAATATTATACGCTTCTCTTGAAATGCAACTGAGCAACACGAGCTCACAATTGAGGAAGAGCAATATTATTTATTAAAAGATATAGCATTTTTTTTATAAAAAAAAAGAGAAAGAAACCTTAATGGTGCATTACTAATAGAATCAGTGATGTTTACATCAACAGAGAGACTATTAAGTAAATATTGTCGTGTCAGAATTATTCATGGGAAGAAAAAGTCTCCTGCTCATGGCTGAACAGTACCGTCTACATCCTCTGGGAGGAGCTAAAAGCAACGAAAACAAAAAGGTCACTGCTCCACTGGAACATGGTCTAGGCTGGAAAATGGTATAGAAGTTAAGTGTCTGCATAATTTTCAAGCCTCTGTGGGAATAATGTTCTTCTTGATGTACCTCATCTCTTCCTCATCTGTGAGTACCTTTTCTCCTCCGTCTTGCGAAATACCTAAACAGTAAACAGGCTGGGTATAGACGGCATTTCCCTCTCAAATCTCTGTTTTCAAACCAGTTACCACAGAGTTGGCACCTCATCTGGTCTTCATTCGTTCTATTTCGGAGTGATACGCCGCTGCATTATTTATAATTTCCTATTGTATCTCATTTTTAAGGGAGCTGAAATCATTGGCAAGCGCATTTTTAGTTCAGCCTTCTGCCGTCTTCTTTTAATGAGCAAGGAATCTCTCATTTCAAGGCCTCAGCATCCATTTCCTCTGGACTGCCCGGAGGAGGTGGGGTTGCTCGAGACGTAGCCTGGTGTTGGATGAGGCGTCATATTTAAATTAGCACAGTTTTTCCACATATTAAAAAAAATCCAAGCAGATTTTATAAAATGTTTTGTAAAGTAAAGCGCTTATTTATATATTAAAAAAACAAATTCAGCGAGAGCTATTTCTCTTCTGTTTGTGTTGACTGGAATCTTTTCATCATCTCATGAATGACCTCATCATTCAAAGTAAAGATCTGCAGCCGAATTTAAAGCCACTGAGGGCCGTGAAATTTCTGAATTGTACAGTGTTTTCAGGGTGCTAAAACATGTTAAACACAGGAAAAGCATGTGTTAAGTGTGTGTTGCTTTACCTGTGGGGTGTCGAACAGCAGGTCACGTCCGTCCACACTGATTTTATAAGTGCTCGGCATCGGCGCTCCAAAAAACACAATGTGTTCATATGGGAATGTCTCCAGAGGCCTGGCGTCTCCCCTCTTATACACTGACACACTCTCGGCACTCACACCTAACCACAGCTCACAGGGAAAACCACCACACTTTGACTGCGCACACACACACACACACACACACACACACACACACACACACCGTTACATTTAGTGTTGGATAACTCAGATTTTTAGCACATATTAGTAGTATTAAGTCCAGTGCCACCTTCTGGCATTTAGATGTAACTACGCTGTGTCATCCTGGAATAAATCATCATCTCCTTGTCCACTAGTTCCCTAAATATTTAATCAAATGATGTTGTTTTTCGAGTCAGCTTGTTTTCTTTTGTATAATGCTAACACGCTAGGCTGAAGACGATGATGATGTAGCTCACCTCCACATCGAACAGGGCCGAGCCGTACCCGCTCCACTGGGTGACGATGTCCATGTACTTGAGCATGGCCTGCTGCTGATCCAGTCCCTTCAGCCGGCTCCATTTTTCCCTGATACTCGCCCTCGTCCCCTCAGTCTCCTCCTTCACCCACATGTCCATCATCGTCTGTTCGTCCTGAACACTGCGCTGCTTCCTCAGTGACCCTCCTGCCTTTAGGCCCTCCAGAAAGCTGCTGCGGCGCTTCTCCAGTGTTCCTCCTGCTCCTCCTCGTCCTCGGGTGAAGTGGAGGATGCGGTTGTGGATGTGTTTCAGAGGGTAAACGCTCTCCAGGCTCCAGCTCACTGCCGTTGCGTCTCCGTGTAGATACTGCAGACGAAGAGCAGCCAGGTGCCGCAGAGCGTCCTCGTGAGCTGGAAAATGACCGCTGATTAGCGACTCGTGGGCCTGTGGAGGAGCAAACAAGACACTTCTTCAAAATCGTCAACCTGTATATTAGATCCTATACAGACACATTTTCTCAAACAGATAGTACCTGCAATAATAGAACCCTTGTTGAAAGTAATTAACTGTTCACTCAGTAGTGGGTATGTTCCCAAATCCTTTAAATTAGCC
>JAAGKR010005894.1:0-26120 GCA_011419295.1 Clarias macrocephalus
TGTGAGTTCACACTTTTCCTGCCTGACTGCACACCAGTCCTCAGTAAACACCAGGCTTGCACGATTGTTGCTGAATACAGTGTGTTCTGCTCACCGAAGCCCTGAGCACCCTGTAACCCCAAGCAGCAGGGAGTGTGTGTGTGCGTGTGTGTGTATGTGTGTGAGTGCATGCATGGGTGTATGTGTGTGTGTGTGTTTGTGTGTGTGTGTATGTGTATGTGTGTGTGTGTGTGTGTGTGTGTGTGTGTGTGTGTGTGTGTGTGTGTGTGTGTGTGTGTGTGTGTGAAAGAGAGAGAAAGTGCTAGGCTCACACAGCAAGAGCACAGACGTCATGCCAAATTATCCCGCGAAGCAGAAGCGAGCGTTAGGTCACCGTTGGCTGATCATGCCTCGACTCAGCAATATTTCGTAGAAGCAAAGCTAAATTGCCTCTGTTGGACTGTTGGGTTTGCTCGGCTCGGGTTAACATGTCTGGGTTGCTGCCAGTTTGTGTCAGATTTGACCCCATTTTTGAGTCTAGGTGTCTTTGCATGACCCAGAAACTACTTTTTTAAATATTTCTAATATAAAAAGAAACTAATCGATTTGATTTAAAGGAACAAAATTAGGAACAAAACAGTCTGAATTAGGTTGAAATGAACTCTTTTATACAACAATGGTCTTAAATTCTCAATTCTGATTTATCAGATCACTTACTCACTCACGGTCTATACCGCTTTATCCTGTATACAAGGTTTGCAGGGGTGGAGCCTATCTTAGGGCACAAGTTGGGGTACACCCTGGACAGGGTGCCAATCCATTGCAGGACACACACACACATACACTATGGGCAACTTGGCCTAATCTGCAGGTCTTTGGACTGTTGGAGGAAACCGCAGTACCAGGAGGAAACCCACCAAGCACAGGGAGAACATGCAAACTCCATGCACACAGAGGCGGGAATCGAACCTGGACCCTGGAGGTGCAAGGCGACAGTGATAACCACTGCCCCACTGTGCCGCCTAAGGTTAATATAGTAACAGCTAATATACACAAGCTATTATTTCTGTTTAATGGATTAAAATTAAAATGGATTAAAAATGTGTATTCGTAAGAATACACACTTTTCCCCGCGAGATCCCGCAATTTGGCTCACGACATGCCGCGAAATCCCTCAAGCAACATTCGGGAATTTAAATAAATGTGTTGTGCTTCACTGAATATCCTCCAGATGGCGCATGGAGGGACTTTATCTAAAAGCCAGACCAAGTACAACGAAGAATTGTGTATAATTAGTTATCCTAAAACAATATTGTTTCCAATGCTGAAGGAAACATGAATTTTATTTTGTTTTACAATAATAATATTTTATGATGAATATGCGTATATCTGTTAACTACAGTTAACAGATGATGTTAATTATGGCAGAATTTTTACATAACTACTGTATGATGGACGTTCAAGTCAAACTGTCAGTCAGACTTCTTTTAGGAATGAAGGTGTTAAAGTGGTGCAAACATGTTCAAGAAGGCCTCTGAACATTCCATGAGTGGAACGTCTGATCGTTAAAAATCCACGGATAACTTGTCGCCAACTTATAGAAGAGACGCATCTGTCTGTGGGAACTGTACACACGATCATTCACCAACACCACTTTACAGGAACCCTTTCCACACGATAAAGGAGTTCCTGGGAGGCAAGGGATCATGACCTTCTACCTTGATGGTATCCAAGCACTAGTGGGACGGTGAGATGAGTGCATTAGTGGAGCAGAGGATTATTCACAGTGACCCTGGAACGAAGCATTGAAATCATGAAATTTGCTTTTATTTTGTCTGACGTGACTTACACGGTGATTGTGAGACGGACTCATTTTGGTGCTCTTGAAAACTAAAATATGAACCTTTGCAAAAATTCTGCAATTGAGGAAAAACTGTAAGGTAAATGAAAATTTCTTTTTCAAAACCATCTTTAATTGAGAAAAAAGTTGCAATAATGAACAAATTGCAGTAGTAAAAAAAACAACAAAAACATAACTAATGAATTTCAGTTTGCTAACAGTAACTTCATTACGCCAACCCTTTGTGTTGATTGTTTTCCTGTGCCACCTTCTTTAAAAAAAAAGATGCTAAAATATTGTTTGTGAAAACCTTTTTAACAAGAAAGCCAAGTCACAGCAACTGTAAAAAGGCAGTGATGGACAGGAAGCCTCCTACTGAGAGTCTCAAATGCGACGAACACATTTGCTATGGCCTGCGTCCAATTATATGAGAGACCGATTTTCCTGCACAAATACACACACACACACACACACACAGCACACTCAGTCACACCAACCCACACCGTACAAAAAAAAAAAAAAGAAAAAAAAAAAACATTAAGCAAGCTCTTGAAATACACTTCTAGTACTCTGGCCAGCGTCTTCGTTACAGAAAACACTTACAGCTCAGAATACAAGGCACTAATTGAGATTTACGGCTAACCACAGCCACAAAAATATCCGAGTCACCGCGCAAACACGCCGATCCATCCAAACAGTTGCGGATTTTATTGTCTAAACAGCAAAGACTTTGTCCTTCATCGATACGTACAGTCAATAAAAGTTTGAGTAATGGCTCTCCATTCGCTCGTAACGTAACCGGGTCAGTTTGGAAAAGCTGCACGTTTATGTCGGCGCTGAACACTCCCCTGCATTTTAACAAACTATTAAAGGTGCCGAAATTATACATTAAAAAAGCTGAAGGATTTTAACCCTAATGAATATTTATTTATTTATTTATTTATTTATTTATTTAGACAGATAAATAAATAATGCACATGGCAAATTTGAAGCTGGCAGGATTTAGCTTCTTAATAACTCTCTTCACTTGTGTGTGGTGCGTGCGCATGTGTGTGTGTGTGTGTGTGTGTGCGTGTGTGTGTGTGTGTGTGTACGCACAGAGGGTCTTTATTGTGCTTTGTTATACTTGTTATACACCATCAAATAAAGCCCATCCTGTTGTTTATTTATTTATTTATTTATTTATTTATTTACTTCCTACCTCTTACTGTACATCATATTTCATCTCATGATATACACATGATGGAGTCTGTCATGTTAGTGTTTTAAACCCTTTCTGAGAGAAAGAAAATCAAAGTAGTGAACAAAAGACTCCCTTCTCCTGCATTCAATCTGGTTGTCTGGTTGTGAAGTGGGTGGGGAATGGGCGGGACATTAACCCTGGGCCCTGCCCCTTCTATTGATGTAGTTCTCTTGCAGGTCGATTAACGTTTATTTAATAGGCGCAAAAAGAATTTTACAGCAGCTTTAACATACGCAGTAGCACAGGCCCTTACAAATGGTGTGGATGTTCCATGATACATGCAACTGTATATAAAATAAATAAATAAATACGTACATAAAAATGTTATGTTTGTTAGACAATGTGAGATAAACTCCAGTGCATGCTTGGCTTATGCAGGATGTGGGTGGGACAAGGCGCCGTCCTTTTATGGGTGATTAACTTTGCACTAATATAATTTTTTTTTTATTGTTGCAAAATAATTTTGTAGCAAAACTAATATGGTAACTATAACTATAAGTATAGTGGTTAGCACTTCACTTGGCCTTGCACCTCCAGGGTCGGGGGTTCGATTCCCATCTTGGTTCTATGTGCATGGAGTTCCCCGTGTTTGGGCAAAGACATCCAGGTTAGGTTAACTGGCGATCCTAAATTGATTGGCTTTCAGATTGTATCCTGCTTCGGGCCCAAAGTCACAAGGCTCCAGACTTTTACATTATTATTATTATTATTATTATTATTATTATTATTATTAAGCTGTATAGAACATGAATAAGTATAAATAAGTAAAAGTATAATCAGTGTCATGATTACCGAATAAGAAATTACCACAGCAAATTGCTCATGTTGAAGAAGAATTAAACACTCCAGGATGTGCAAAACATTCATTGTACGGGTGGAGCAAAGAACCGAGGAACTGAGGCGCTGCCCCCTGTACGGGTCGATTTATCCATGTGGAAGTGATCTGGATTTCCTTCGCATTAATATAAAGTTCATAAATGCAAGTTAAAAGATTCCAAAGTGCGTTTGCATTGGCAAAGCCGAAGTGCAGCTCGAGTTCCAGCAAGCACAGCGAGAACCCTGGATGGCTTTCAGGTCCCCTTTTAAGCAAGCGCTCGGAATGGGACCAACTTTAAAATATGACTAATTAATGAGGACATTTTGTAGATGTGCCGTAGGAAACGTTAAACTCCTGTAGTGCCCTCTTCTCCGCGTATGCAGCGTTCTGCCAAAGTGAATGTGATCGCCGCGGAAATAAACAGCCACGGTACATGTGGCGGAGCAGTTATTACCACGGCTGAATGCTGTGTGCTTGGAGGGTTAATAAATCTAAGCATACTCTGGCACACATCGACGCTTCAGTGCCAGAATCCTACCGTTGACTTTGGGCTTGAAACCAGCATCCAACACTGTGTTTATTTTTATTCATCTTTTTTTATTTTTTTAAAGGTCCTTTCCTTCGCACAGTACTTTGTATATCTGCAATGTTTCTATTCTCACACTCAGCTGGAAAACAAACCATGACCAAGCATAACTCATGCGAAATTCTATAGATTTATAGATTTAATCACATAAGGTTATCGAATGGGACTTACTGTAAGTTGAGGTTAGACGCCGGGAAAAATGGGAAGCTTTTATACAAACAAAAGGGAAGTAATCTTGTTAATGACATTTGCGTTTTTGGCACTGCCTTTCCATTTGATGGAATGAGCGGACAAGGCAGAGTTTGTGTGACGTGATATATGGTCTGCCTTTAAGGATTGGGGTTGTTGTTTTTTTTTTTTTTTTTCTTTTTTTTTATTCCATGGAGCAAACCCATTAGCTAGACTTTACAGAGGACATCATAAATTATGACACAGGGGTCAATTTGCCAACAGGTAATGTACACTCACACAAATAAGCTTGCCTGAGCACATGCCGAAAAGCAAACGAAAAGCCTTTCAAAGTGCGAAAGTTGAAACGGTCAGAGCCTTCAACTGAAGTAGATGAGAATAATAATAATAAATAATAAAACAATGATCGAATGCGGAAAGAAAAATTGGCATGCAAGCTGTAGAATAAAAAAAATAAAGGAAGTGGGACTCAATCTTTTGGTTGAGTTGTTTATAAAACTAAAAGTGAACTTGTTTAGAACTTATCTAAAACTCTTGAGATTATATTTAGACATTCCTACAAGACTCCATAAAAAAAAAAAAAAACTGAATGATACGCTGTAACGCTCACCAATGTAATGAAATAAGCTTTTAAAATACCAATCCCACTAATGTAATAAATTTTCCCACAATCATTTATGTTGGCGGGGATTTGTTATGTTTGTTGAATAGTGAAAATCTTCTACTTTAAATTTGTAAAAAAACTATTTTAATTATTATTTGTTATTAAATTTATAGTTTGTCCATTTAACATCATGTTGGCGGGTGTTACGAGGCGCCGTCTGAGAGCCAACGCAGCATGTTGGATAACAAAGATAAATACAATATTAATACAGCCTTATTTGATAGGGTGCTATTATTTTTGTCCTTATTCGTGGTCTTGTTGTATTTCTCTTTGTTTAATGTTTTTAGGGATATTATGAAATAATATTAAATTAGAAAAAAAAAATATATATATATAAATATATCAATTGTGCTTGTAATTTAAATAAATAAAGTATTAAATAAATGATTGATTTTGAAAAAAAGTAATTACAATTAACCCATTGCTTGTTTATTAATACCATTTAAAGAAGATAATTCACATTAGCTCACAAGCTTTTATGTAGATTAAAAAAAAAAGCCTAGGAATAAAAGTATGTTTTATTACTAACTAAAATAGATAATTTATTTATTTAATTTGTATTTATTTTTTTGAATCACATGCTAAATTAATCATTTTTTAGCTTGATAAACGAGGCTTATTGCTTGCTTAATTAACAATGTTAACATAACGTTAACGTAATTGAAAACATTTAATTTGTTTGCAAATGAGACGGAGCAAAAACTACATTTTAAATAACGAAATACAAGAATGTGGCAACAAATCACCGGAATAATGCTGTGAAATTTGACTTTGATATGTGGAAGCGATGAGGATCTATAAACGCACAGAACAGCGAACATGAGTGTGTCCTCTGAATTGAGATGAATCTGGGTTGTTCGTGCTTCCTCGCAGCATACAGATGAGCAGGCCTTGGCTTGGAAACACTCTCGTTAGAAATGTTCTGCTGCGTCGAAAACACAAACGCAAAGTGTGATTTAAAATCTACGGCGGACAAATGGGGAAATACTGAGGAAAAGGTTGCAGACACATGCGGATGGGTGTTTATGCGCTTCTGGGTTCTTCGAGGTGAGCGGACATACAGTATCTGTGACTGCTGTTACATAAGTTGAGAAAATCTCATTGTTAATATGAGGACTGTGTGGTTGTGTTTTCAAACTGAACACGATAGTATGAAGGTGACTATGAAAAGGAATTTTAGAAAGTAAAAAAGAACCTGGTCTTGTTGTCAAAATACTCCTAATACAGAAAGTGAAAAGAGAAAGTAAGAGAGGGAGATTTTATTACATGCTCTTTTTTAGTAAAGGCGACCATTAATGTCATTAGTGAACACTGTTGAAAGATTAAAGTTGTGAATGTGGATCTTATTCCGCACTCGTGCCAAATGCACTCTCCATGGCAGGCGTTTCACCGAGCACTCCTCCTTTCATTCCCCCCCGGTTGCTCTGAACGCAACATCTGTGCTTGCTTTATGCGCTCAGATTTCTTCAACTGAAGGCTAATAATAACAATGCGTGCATGGCGTGATGCGAAAAGGACGTTTGAGACGCCAATAAGAACGCCACGCCACAGCTCTGTGTGTATGTTGATAAGAAAGAGAGCATTCATTCAGACAAGTCCTTGTTGTTGTGGGTTTGTCCATTCAAATGGACACGAGCCAGTCGCAGGGCCCCGAGGTCGTACGGCAGAGCTGAGAACACACACAAAGAGCGATGCCTAAAGACAGCTCCACTGAACAAGAATTTATGATATGAAAATATTTTCCATGGATTGAAAAGGAGCTGTGTTGTGTAGCTTGATGTATGAAGTTCCATCAGGATTGTCCTGCAACAATAGAACAGGTTGTTTGGTGCTAACAATTTTAGGTTAGATTTAAGGCTGGGATTGTCACAGATTAGCAGTACTAGTTATGGCTTTTTGGTCAGAAAGGTTCAAGATTGCTTTTGCATAAAGAACTTGCCAGTCACTGTGCCAAGAGGTTGGTTTGGTGGAGTGTAAAGGCTATGTTTTAGCTTGGATGTGATCCAACAATCTAGAAACGGGTTTGAAGCAAGCCCCAAATCATTGTTTTCAAGAAGACAAGGGATCAGTTCTCTGAAACACTCCTGAGCTCAAATCAGCTTTTAGTTTCCCAAGGGTAATCCTATATAAGAAAATTACAATTAGACTCATTAACATTAGCTTATTAGCAGTAGTATATATGGATTTGTATTGAAGACCAGAAGGTTCTATGGTAATTTTGACAGGGGAAGCGGGGTAGGGGGGATTTGGTGGCTAGTTGGTAGGGCTTGTGATGGTGTGGCAGTTGAGAAGTGTTGGCATTGTTGGCATTCAGTATCAGGGGTCCTAGACTATTAGACTTTTAAGAAAGCTCAAAATCTCTAGCAGCACCCCTGCCCCGGGCCTTCAAGTCCTTCAGATCTTTAAGAAGTTTGGTGAAGTGTAAAAGTTGGCTTTGGTCCCTTAAGTGGTTTTAAAAAACAGTTCCTAACCCACTTGGAAATGGTCATCCAGAATCACTTTAAAATGGTACTAGTTCTTGTTGTTGAGGTATTTTGGAGGCAGAACACCATTTTCAAGAACTATGGGGTTGGTTTCAAAAATAACTTTTCATTTACAGGCCTAGTCTTAGTCTAGGCATATTATAAAAAATCTTAGTCGTGGCATATTGGGATCAAGGTACCCAAGTGGGAGTAGTTATAAATCTATGCTGGGGACCAGAATGCAAGAAACCAAGGTCATTTTCGCACAGGGTTTTTATCAATCACACAAATCTTTCAGCAAGCTCAGAAGGTGAGTCAGGACTTCTCATTGCTCAGTTACGGATTCCGGGGAGCAGACGTGTCCAAGCCAACTGTAGGATATAATCACTGGGGCTGCCGCATGTTACCCTCTACAGAAACTTGCTGTTACTTAGATACTGAATGGACAAGGCAATTATTCAAGGCTAGTTAGCTAGTTAAGTGCATAACAATTAACAGTGACAGAGAATCAACTTTCCTTTTTGAATTGTTTTTGTTCCCTGGGTACCAGCTGTTGGGTTTTTTACCTGCATTAAAAAATACAATTATTAGAGTCTTTTATTTCCTTTCATTAGGTCTAACCAATTAATAACTACTATCATTAATTGCTAGCTTGTCTGGACAATAAAAATATCTTGTCCTGGGTGACTGTGCTACTGATTTTTCCAAACCATGTATAGCAACTCTATTTAACTAGCTATAATCAAATGTCAAAACATTTGTCCAATTCTTTGTCCATTTGAATCTGTTCTGGTGTTAAGAAGACAGGATTACAGTGCGATAGAATTTTATTCACTCAAACCTTCAATTATATCTCAATCCTACCCCAACCCAAACTCCTAACCTTCCCTACTGCTAACCCTAACCTTAACCCTTTAAACCCTAACCCTCCTAACCCTAAACAATAACACCTAACCCTAGCCTACACTAGATGTAACCTAACCAAGTAATTCCACCAGCAATTCTATGAGATACTGTAGTTATCAACAAAGATTCATTTGTCCAAATAAACTAAAAAATGCATTTTAATTAACATTAAAATCACTAATACAGTATTAAAGACATAGGGTTTGGGCTTCCCTTGTGTAATGGGTGTGGTTCTGGCCCACACAGGGTTTGGGTTACCCTTGTATAATGGGCAGGTTTCTGGCCTTTTCAGTGCTCCACAGGGCCTCTGGCATTGCGCTGTGGTGTCTGGCACCAGAACATTAGCACTGGATCCTTTGAGTTCTGTGGGTTGCAGGGTGGGGCCTCCATGGATCAGACTTGTTTGTCTGGCACATCACATGGGCGCTCAATTGGATTAGGACCTGGGGAGTTTGGACGCTGGGTCAGCAGCCTTGGGCTCTTGGCCTGCTGGGCCCGTGCATGGCAGGCTATGGTTGTTTTGGTGTCTTTCTATCTTGGCCAGCACTGACTTTTTTCAGCAATTTGTTCTGCATTGTTTTGTTTTTTTTTCTTTCTGTAGTATTAGACCTTAGAAGCTGGCCTTTGGTCCCCATGGGCATGGGTGAGACTTGGGTGCCCATGATCCTGCCACTAGTTTTCTAATTATAGTTGGTGATCAGTGTTGTTCCGTTCACCTGGTGATGGTGTTTAAGATCTGTGAATGTTAAAATCTGGCAAATATGAAGATGTAAAAAATAGAAGTACGGAGGATAATACAGACCAGCCTATTCTATTCTAAGAGCCAAAATCAGTCTTTTAAATTGGAATAGAGTTTATTCTTTGCAAAACCAAAGTATCCCACCTTCTGTAATTTTGTTGATAGAGGTTGTTTCGCTGTTGCTATTGCACCAACAATTTTATAGTCCTTTAGTCGTCACTGGTAACAAAATGAATGTGGTATTAACTTGGGCTGTGTGGATTTTATAGGCATGTCATGAAACTGAGCAGATCTCATTAAGAGCTTGCTTACTGTAAACAGATGTGAATGCTGCAAGGTTAAAGCGCGTGCTACATTCGCCAATGGTTCGGTGGTTGAGTCGATGCAAAACAAACTGGTAATTATCTATGTGAAAGAACTGCCGAGCTGGGCATAGCGTGTGTTTTATTTTAAAGCCACTTAATTGTATTTGTTATAATGAGAGTGGAGTGTGTGTAGGTTAAACGTAAGAGTACTGATTTTAACGAAGGCAGAGTAATGAGGAACACACATCAAGTAAGTGCTTAAACAACCCAATGAGGTGGTGGTGGTGGTGGTGGTGGTGGTGGTGGAGAAGATTTAGGGTTAGCCCCCTTGGCTGGAATGGTGCCTGAGGCTAATGCTGCATGCACGTACTGTATGCAAGCTGCTTGCAGGTCCCGTACAAGACTGAAGATGCTTCAGGAGTGTTTAGCAGGTTAGATAAATAACGGTCAGAGGGTCTCCGTTCTTTAATGTTGATGTATGGCTGTAAGGAGACAGGTGTGCCCGCATTTGCTTCGGCAGATCACTGTAATTAATCTAACGTGTTGCGTGATGAACCCGGGCACAGACTTTGAACCTGCGACGCTTGAATTATACAACACATTAAATCAGGCTTTAACGACTCCAAAGCCCAAGAACGGTGGCCGCGAATCTTTTGTCTTTGTCCAGGGGAAAGGAGGACAAAGTTAAGCCCTGTATCTCAAATCCACTGAGAGGGGAGCTCAGAAAGTTCTGCAGGACGCTAGCCATATGTGATTCATTTTAGCAAGGATATGATTTGATTAATCAGAGCATGGTGGCAGACGCGATCGGCCTCGTGCCACCTGAGGAAGAATTATCTGCTCTGCTCTGACCTACTAGTAAATAATTAGAGCAGAATGTGATACTGGTCATTAATATAGCTTACGATGGCATCATTAATGGCCCAGTTATTCGGGCAGCCAGAGGTAGAAGGCGCACAGATGAGTCCAGAGAACATGGCTACATCTGTTTGCTGAAAGTTGCACAACACATGAGCTTCGACATCGCACAATAACAGATCGTTCCTGCCTTCATGATGACCGCGTTAACACGAGGCGGCGCAGAAGGTCAGCGCGTCTAATGGCCAGATGGACCTCCAGACTAAGCGTCACTTTTCTGCCTCGCTGAGGCCATATGGAACTATGGAAGAAGTTACACAAAAGCAAGCAGGTCTGTGCCCCTGCGACATCGATGATTAACTGGAAGTGGCTTCTCCGCTGCAGATGAACTCCTCTGAGCTAAAGGAAGGTGATGATGACAGATGATCGCCATTATAAGGGCGTAAATATAAAGATGCTTCTAAGCTCTAAGCGCATTCTCTCTATGGAATTCTTTCAAAAACAATTAAACACATCTTGCGCGTCTGAGGTATGCCGTGTGGGCAGGCTGTTTTAAAATCCATCCAAAAAAATAGTGACAGTTGGGAATACGTGGCAGATTATCACACCGTCTCGCTCTCAGGCTTCCGCGTGATGAGATGGAGTTCAGTGATCTCCACCCGAGTCCTCCAGGCCCTCTCGCAGCCGGAGCCGTCTCAGAGCCACTGGAGTGGAGCGGACGCTGGCACTGCCATCTGGAGCTCCCCTCGCACACTGGGCATGCTGGAGGGGGAAAAAAAAAGCGCCTTCAGTATGACAAACGGCCTACTCGGCCTTCTAAAACACCATCATTACGCTTGCTGAATCAAAATCTGAAGCTCCTTTTTATATACCCAATGTACAGCACTGGTAATAGCTGGATGCACACTTTCACACTTTGGATGCTGTGCATGGATAAGTTAATAAATGATCAAAATTTTTTACCACATCACTACTGAATTGTTGATTCTGTTCAGTCGGATGTCGTTAATTAATTTTTCTATAACAGCAGCGCTGAAGGTAAATGACAAATTTATATTATTGGCATAATTCTAATATGTTTCCATAGTAACCACCTCCGCACTGATGATTGCTTAATATATTTGCATATGCATTTTTTTTCTCTGTTTAATGATATAAAAACGAATGACTTTTCATAGCTGTGACATTGAAAATGACAGGAATAGGTACTGAATATTATTACTAATAATATTTGGTAACATCAAATGTAAAAAAAAAGAAAAAAAAAGGATAAAGTATTAGACAAAGGGAAATGCATTTGGGGCATTTTGCCATTGAACTCCACGCACAAAACTGTCCATCATGAAAGCTTTCCATTATTGGACAATGTCCAGTTACAGGTTCAACTCTGCTGGACAGTGGAGACTCCTTACAAAAATGTTAAATACATTTATCTTTACCTTATTGTACTGTACTGTGCAGCATTATCTTTAGAACAAGTATTGTTGTAGACTGCATATTTATCATTTATTATGTGCAACAACATGCACTATTTTCAAAAATAACTTTACATTAATTAATAGATAACATCACAGAAAAATATATACACTGCTGTGTACGTCAATAAGGATTCATTGCAGCGTCTATTGTAGGCGATCCAGGTCTTCTAGGAAGCTAGATTCCCCAAGTCAAGCGTAAATTTCCTACCCACCATGTCCTGAACACGTTTTCCGATACTGCAGTAATTCGTCGGCAGCGTTTTTATTTCGATGTTAATAGACACATTATGTAAGCGACAGAGACTTGCCTAAGGTCCTGCTGAGGTCTCCGTGCCCCCGCACAGCAAAAAACACGACCGCTGGCCAGGCTTCAGGAAGGGAAAATGAGAAAGATGTGCTAAAAACAGCTCAGCGCACCATGACCCCCAGTTGCCTCTTGCTCTAGACTAAAAATGCTGTTTATTACCAGCCAGTGGAAAAACAGCTGGAGACACATAACAAGGGACGTAGATCTGAGCAAGGTCTTTTTTTGGCACTGTTAATTCACTTCAAACTGAGCGAAGTGCTGATTAAATCAATTAGGATGGGGGTAGAAAACACTTTTTTTTTTTTTTTTGCCACACGCCTCCCAGCTTTTGACAAACATGTTTGTTCTGCTCCCCTTCAGGAACTTGATGAGTCGCTGTGCAGCTCCAGGTTTTTCGATGTAAAGAAAGTAGCCAGGAGCGATAATGAAGTTCAGCAGAATTCTGATTCCTTTAATGTAGTATATGAATACATTTTTATTCCTCGCATATTTGTATTCCACACATACACTTCACCATGGGTGTCTTTCCTTTATTTGTTCCCATTTGATTTTTACATTTTGCATTTAATCTCTATGACTGTAGAATGTCTAACTTTTTTTTAGTCTTATGTAATAATGCATATATTTACAGTGCTGTACAAAAGACTTAATCCTTGCCTTAATTTTAAGCGAAATTCTGTAGATTAAACTGAAACAAACGGAAACAAATATTTTCAAAGTGCTTAAATATACAAATTTAAATTAAAGTAACAGCCTCAGCAGCAACCTCATTTCCCCTCTCGTCTGTTCCAACCACTCAGCATTCAGCATCACCAGTACAGTAATCACCGTCCTGATCATCTGTCATCGTCTGCACCTGTTTCTCACTGACTCATGCCTGAAGTTAGATATTTTTTAATGCATAAATGATTCACAGGACAGTGTGAGGCTTAACAAGCAAAAAAAGTGCTTAGGTAAAGGGAGCGGACTGAAAATTAAAGTCAAAAACTTGCCAAAATGGAACAAGAGCCAAAGAAGTCCTTTAGGAAGCATTGAGAGCTATTGCCCATGATTACATACAAGAAATTACAAGAAAGTCCGGCTCTTTGGAAGCTAAATATAAAGAAATGAGACTTTTTCAAAGTAAAAAAAAAATATACACACACACACACACACACACACACACACACACACACACACACACACACACACACACACACACACACACACACACACACACACATTAGCTATCTATCTATCTAGATAGATAAATACTTCAAAGACAGCAAAATGCCAAAATGTCTCGTCCAAGTTGTTGCTGTAGTTTTTACATATATTAAACTTCCAACTGTTAATAAAGATTTGTCAGCTCAGGCTGCCGATTAATATTTTTTTTTCTCCCTCCAATCAAGATTCAGTGTTATCAAAACACATCCTTTAACCCCCTCATGAATCCGGTTTGGATTAGACCACTGGATCAGATGTAGATGAGTTCATTTGGTTGTTTGTTTCCATGAAAAATCAAAAGGTATTGCCCATGTGTACAGAAAGAGCAAAATAATGAGACTGCGCTCCTTGTGTTGAACATGAAACGCAATCTACTGATACTGTTTTTTTTTTTTTTTTTTTTCTCCTGTGGAGCAGCTGTCTCCATTTCCTTTTCTTAGCTTTTATCAGGATAATCCTATCTGGTATGCTCGTCGCGTTGGCAATGCCAAGACCATAACAAACTAATAATGAATAATAAACTTGTCTGCAGATGCTTATTATGAGCCATAATTTCATTAATTTCTTCACGGATTAAATTTCATTCGAAATAGCCGTCAGAACAGTCAACAGAAGTGTATTTATATATATATATATATATATATTTCTGTTGACTATGTGCGCAAACTACACAGACAGTACTGTATATGTTGGGGTGGTGTGTGTGTGTGTGTGTATGTGTGTAGAACAATCCCATTTGTTTCTAAAAGGCCTCTTTTTTTGAGTAGCAACGCTCTAAAATCCCGGAGACGTCCCTGTCTTCTATGACTAATGATTCGAAATTGATAAGCGATCGATCGTGCATGCGCTAACCAGGCCATTGCTGCGCTCATCCACAAGCGATTCATTATTCCTCCCTCCTGTCATTAACGCACCCTTCTGCATCGACTGGGTGGACAGAACTGTACGTAAACAGCGACAGCCGATTTCAACTTGACCTAATAGCGGCTGAGACTAATGGGATTTTTATACAGGACGCAGTCATCGGAGATTTTGTTTTTATCATTATTGAAACTCCTTAACAGGCTTGAGATTTATGGACGTAGCCACGTCGGACACATTGTTTATCCAGAAATATCTTGTTCAATAGATCTTTATCCACTTCCTGCCACGGTTGTGTATCACGTGCGTCGACTTACAAACAGACTCTAGTTGTCCAGAGGTCAAATTCCTTGTTTATAAACCTCCTCCTACACAACTAACTTGATTAATGAATTTTAATCCCTCAATAAAACAATATGATGTGTATAATATTGCACTGACACTTCTTTAATTTATTTGCCTAACACCATGGAAATAGATAAACAAAATTTTTTTCTTCCCTGCATTAGTTTTTTAATTTTTTTTTTTACATAAACTATTTTATTTTTAGAAGATCCATATTTTACTTTTTCTTTAACAAGTGAATGCAGGGCTCAGAGCTCCCCTGAACTGTGTCTGTTAATGCTTCAGATGAAATACCTCTTATAGCTTCTACCCAAAACTCAGTTATTTTTCATCTTAAGTGTCTATGTACTGTATGTGCTGTTGCTGAACCACACCACTTCCAGAGAACAGTAAAGCTGAGAACAAGTCAGAAGGAACTTTCTTCGGGATCAATAAAGTATCTATCTATATACTGTATATATCTATCTATTTATCTAAAATGTGTATTCTGCATAATAGTTTGTAATATCCTTTAACGATGAAGAAGCAGCATTTACATGTCAATGAGAGTGTTTTTTTTCTCACATTAGCTTCATATGTACTTTAATTCGAGACATCCTATTAAGTAAAATATTAAATATAAATTATTACAACAACAACAAAAAAAAGTGCAGATTTTTCTATTTATTTATTTGTTTATTTATTTATATATATTTTGCTGTGAAAATAAACACATATATTGTCCTTAAAACCCGGATGATTTTAGACATTTTTGGTTTAGGTGTTTTTTATTTTTATTTTTTTTAATAAACATATATAGGGCTCTGGATTGTGCTGTACAGAGTGACATATCCTTTATTCAGCAAAAAAAAAAAAAAATGTCAATATGATGACATGGATTTTATTTCATTTTAACCATCTATACAAACATGACTGAGAAAAAAAATGGCTCACAGAAGGAAATAAATATCACAGGTACACATGTTTTTCTGTTTGTTTTCAGTTGTCAATATAATAATAATAATAATAATAATAATAATAATAATAATAATAATAATAATAATAATAATGTGCTAATTTTGAAGGGTCAACAGTATCTGCAATGTCATTTCCATATTCATGTAGTGGTAAAATTTACACAATATAAAAATAATAATAACTTTTGTTCTACTCTACATATCCGAAAAAACCCAAATGTACAGTTTGATGCCAGAAGTCTCCCACACTCGCAAGACTTCCATATAAGCACTTTTTTTCCCCCTATTTTATTGTTTTCTTTTATTCTGTCTTACCGGCATGTATTTGTACTGGTGGGTTTTAAGGGTTCATTTGTTTTCCTTACGTTTTTATGTTTTAAACAATTATGTAGGCATCAGTTTGTGAATCAGACCAGAAAAGACCTTGGTTTATAAGAAGAAAAAAAAAAAAAGAAAAAAAAAGCTTACCTGACCTATTTAGCTGCATCACTCTTTGTTCCGATGGCCTCCATTATTGGATAAACAGTAACAGAGAATCTGATATTACATTGGAGTCCCTGAACTACAGTTGCGTCTTACTTTTTTTTTTTTTTTCTTTCCAAATATTCTGCTGAAAACTTTCCTGGGTCCACTCCAGACCACGGTCCAGTCCTTGATGACCCTGGGTCTAGGGAGCGTGGCTATTTCACCACAAATTGAAAAAGAGCTGAATGTTGGCAGAAAGAACAATGTGGTTTCAGGCCTGGAGCCACTACAAGCCAACATATTTTTGTTTTTTGTTTTTTTTTTCATCTCTATCTGTCAAATGTAATTTACAAATGATAATGTGTGATATGTAAGGAATGACACACGTCAGACTGTGCTGTTATATAATTAGAAAATAGAGGAGCGATGGAGGGAGGTTGTATTATTTTTTGCTCACACGTTTTATTAGATTATGCATAGATGTGGGAAGATGTGGAATGTCCAAGAGACAAGCTTGTTCCTGTTCTTACTTATGTTAAAGCTGCAATAAACAGCTATTCATTCACTCATCTCTCTCCCTCTCTCACTCTCTCTCTTTCTCGCTCTCTCGCTCTCTGTTTCTCGCCTGAGAGCACTTACAACTAGGACTACTTCCATAAATGTTAAGTGAGTGTCTTCTAACAAAACACTTCACCACAACAGCTATGATCAAAATTACTTTTTTGTTGCTGTCTTGTTTAACAATTATTGGAGTATGTGCAGTGTCTGCTGTAAAATTTGCAAAAAAAAAAAAAAAACTTCTTCTTCAACGTCATCATCATCATCATCATCATCATCATCAATAAATCATTCATGCTTCATATCCTTGGAGACATAATGCACACCATCTGACCAATCAGATTTAAGCACTTGACTTGGTTTAGTACAGTGTACACTCACAGGTTTAGAAGATGTGGAATTGTTTATACAGTTTGGTGTAGTTTAGCTGTAAATACTGATGTTTATTATTTAACAATTTTGTGGAATGAGTCTCCAGTATCAGTGCGTTTTACTCAAATTTTTCACCGTGGGAAAGTTATTTAAGGTCATATCACGCTAGAACACATTGTGGTATTTTAGGTATTTTAGGTAGAGCTTTATAAATCACTTTCATAAAGTTTAATGATATGTAGACCAAGCATAAATATGTTAATGCAGTGATAATGACTTATATCCGTGGTTCTCAACTCCGGTCCTGGAGGACCCCCATCCCTGAACAGTTTAATGTTTTCTCATCTCCCAGTACACCTGATTTAACTAATCAGCTAATTAACAGCCTAATTGAAGTGTGTGTGTGTGTGTGTGTGTGTGTGTGTGTGTGTGTGTGTGTGTGTGTGTGTGTGTGTGTGGGAGAGAGGGAGATAGAGCAGGGGAAATGCTAAAATGTGGAGGGTAGACAATCCTCCAGGACCAGGACTGAGAACCACAGCGTTATATAAACCTCATGGTCACATCTGCATCCATGGCCGATCCAGGAGCTCAACACTGAATCCATTCCAGATGTTACATCTCTCTTCCTCACCTGATTACTGGCTGCACCTGCATCCTGTTTACTCCTCAATCAGCTCTGTGTATTTAACCCAGGTCGCTCACTTCATTATTTCCCACTTGTTAAATGTTTTGTTTAAGTTTTTTTTTTTTTTTTTTTTTTTTTTGGTTCAGAGTACCAGTGTGAGTTTGCTGTACATGTCTTTTGCATATTTCTTTTTCCATAAAAATATAATAATAATAATAATAATAATAATAATAATAATAATAATAATAATAATAATCTGTGCAGACGAGCACATTTTCTCATTTTCCCTTTTTATTATGTTTATTTATTCATGTGTTGTTGTTGCTGTTTTATCATCTCAGGTTTCTTATGGGATAATAATAATGACAAGTGATATTTGCTAGGATGTGCGTCAGCACTTAATGTAAAGACTGAGTTTATATGTCCCAAAAGTTCTACAATTTTACATTGGAAAAATCTGAAAATTCACTTAAATTCTGCTGTGCTATTATTATTATTATTATTATTATTATTATTATTATTATTATTATTATTATTATTACTGGATTTATTAATATTGAGGTCTAGTAGACCAATTAATAGTACAATAACAAAAAAAAAACAATAACAATATTCCCTGTTTCTTTGTTAGCTAATAATTATTGTGTGCAATAAATAAATAAATTTATTTGTTTTTAATTTTCTTAAAAACAACACCAAAAAAAAAAAAACTTCAAAATTATATAATTTAAGAAAAACTTTTTTTTAAACTTGTTTTTAGTACAGTGTATTAAACTGGCATAGTTGTGTCATTTCTATTTCATGAATTGTTTAATTCTGTGTTGGTATTAATTTCCAATAGATCAGGTTTAATTAACAGATTTTCTAATGTTATGTTGTCTTGAGGAATTTGAAATTTGCCAAAATCATATGTATCTTACAGGTTTGAAATATCAAGTAAATAACAAAAACTGCTTAAGGACATGCTGTTATAGGAAAATAACCCATGATGAAGAAAAATACAAAGTAATGTTACTGTTACCAACCTGAGATTAGTTATTTCTCTAGAAGAGCACATTAGTGTTTTATTCCTCTTATATCATCCAACAGTATTGTATGAATTATTATTAATGAATTAATGTTTTTTTTATTATATTTTATAGTTACAACTAATGGAGATTAATGTCCTTCTTTCTTTCTTTCTTTCTTTCTTTCTTTCTTTCTTTCTTTCTTTCTTTCTTTCTCTTGAAGTTAATCCAAGCAAGCCATAGAATATAAAATGTGTATATATAAATTTCTTTGTGAAAACTTTTTTCAATTTGTTACCAGTGCAGTGCAAAAGGCCGTGGAAATGAGCTGTTACTATAGGAACGATGTCTTAAAGTTCAACAGCGCAATGAATGTTGGGTGTAATATTGGTGTAATGGCGTCAGGCGTTACAGTCAAAACGGAACGAGGCTATCTAGATGACTATCTATTGCACAGTACAGTGATGAGACTTTTAGCTCCAGTAAAACATTTCATTGGTGCAAATATTTTCAAGAAGACGGTACATCCATGAACATTCAACGAGGGGAACACCCGATCCTTAAAAATCGCAGAGAGATGGATCTGTCTTTGGGAATTGTACACACTATCTTTCACCAACACCACTTGCACATAACATCATTGCCACACCCCATCTACAGTTCCAAGCCATTTTCACATTAAAGGAGTTCCTGGGAGGCCAGAGTTTCATAAAAACGTTCTACCTTGTTGGTATCCAAGCACGAGTGAAACACTGGGATAAGTCTTTCCCTAAGTGTTACACTATCATCCCCGGCTGTTAGTGTAGCAGGGAATTATATAGAGAAATAAAGAGAGTTTTGCTTTTATAACTGTGTTCTGTTATTCAAAAGTCCCGGTTTTACTTGAACGCCTCTTATATTTTGCCTGGAGGACACCAGTCTGTGCTTCAAACTTGCAGCAATCTAGTGAACTTGAGTTCATAAAGTTTTGAAATGATGCTTAAAATGACCGCAGGGATTCCCCCCGAGGATAAAAATAACAGTAAAGTCATGTTTGAACAGCAAGTTAATGAAACACAAGTACGGCGTTCTTTTTCTCGAATGTTTCGGAGCATGCACTCGGACAAGGGGGCGTGCTGAATCAAAGTGAATGAGTTAAATAGTTAATCAAAGTTCTGTATGCTGTGTGTGCGTAATGGTGATGTCTGTGCTCCCGAACAGAGGTGTGTCTGTTGGACTCACGCTGTGTGTTAGGCAGTGATAAGAAGGCAGCGGAGTGAAGTTGATTTTTTAAAGTTCTGATTTTCAGTCTGATTACAGAAAGAGCTCGAGCCCTACGGTTCTGATATGAAAACAAGGCCATTTTTTTTTCCCAGTGTCACTGCATGCTTTTCGCTTTCTTTTGATACGTGGCAGAGTAGCATTTGAATAAATCATGGCAGCATATGGATGAAGCCGAACCCTTCATTATGTGAGTGTTTCATCTCAGCATGTGGGAGGGTGCCAGCTCGGGCTCTGGTGCTCTCGAAACAGCCGTGGACGCGATAGCATTTTTTCACCATGAAGTAACGTCGCCCATGCCCAAATAGCTTTTCCGACAGGCACTTAGGATCTTAAATTTGAATATGTTCGTTTAATAATGGAATCTTCGACCCGGTTATGCTTAATAGATCCGGATATGGCAAAGATACGAGAGCACAGACATTTCTGTTATGGTGATAGAATTTGACTTTGCAGAATTCCTTGGCGAATTTTTACAAATAAATAATAAGCTTCCGAGCAGGTCATGAAGGGAATCTGTCCCCTAATAATCAGATTCTGCCATTAAGTCAATTAGCCCTCTTTATAGTAGGAGCGAAGTGTGGAGGTGGAGAAAATGCTCTCTCTCTCTCTCTCTCTCTCTCTCTCCATTCGACCCTTTAATCATGTGTAGCAGCGCACCAGAGACTTCTGAACGCGTTCTAGCTGGATTAGGGCATCTCGACTCGATTTCCTGAATCGATTCGCTGAAATGAATCACGGCATGTGAGTTATGATTCGTTTGATTCAACCACCATTTAAACCTCATCCAGATTTGAACAGTAACCAGGATTTCTATAAATATTCAATTCATGTGATGTAACTGATAGAATGCATGCACAACATAGTAAATATATAATGAAAAAGCAATCAAAGGAAGGAAATTCAATTAATTCTTTCTCTCTCTCTCGCTCCCTCTCTCCATATATATATATATATATATATATATATATATTTTTTTTTTTTAGATTTGAGAGTGTTTAATAAGTGCTTACCCACAATGCTATGTGGAGCCAATATAAAAATTTAATAATAGCACCATGAGATGAGGTGTGTCAGGAAACTGAAGACAGGTAGCGCCTGTGTGTGTCTGATAAATTATGTATGTCAGACGATGGGGACTGTAATTAAATAATGATATGAACAGAGTGTTATTAAAAAAAGAAAAGTTTGAGCACATATTCAGATTAAAACCCTGAATAATTTAGTTTTTAAAAAAGGAAAATGGCAGCTCAATAATTATTGTTCTCAACTAGAGATGTGCACAGGACTGTTTTTTAGGATTTATTATTTTTTTTATTCTATTTCCCAGTATATAAATAAACTACTCTTTAAATGGACTGTTACATTAGATGATGTGTAGCCGGTTTGGTATAGCAAAGAAAGTTACATATTTCATGACCAAATGAAAAGATTAATTAAAAAATTCAATCACCATTAGTTGAATACTTTATTTGTACAAAATTTTAATGCACAACCAGAAAGCTAGACTACTGTGCCATTTTATCTCAATAATCTCGTTGCTGCATTTACCCGGCGTTTATTTACATCAGAGTTCTAAATTCAGAAAGCTAAAAAGGCTCCATTAACACCACCACAACCCTGACTAGACAGATCTTTAAGATAACCGAGCACCAGCTGTAAATACTCTGCAAACCACTTACTTCAGCAGTTGAAATCACTATCTAGCGAGTACTGTCCTTCATCACTCAACGGTAAGAAGCGCTACTGTAGACGGTGCTACTGTTCATGCCGGGAGCAGCCATGTTGATTTGGCATCACCGGCTGAACTTACAGGGAATTTCGACATGAGGAGGTGTTTGCTTTATCGCTCTTTTTCAATCTAAGCCCTCTCGCCAAACGACCGTAAAGAGATGCAGAAAAATAATATAGTTACGCACAGGGGAACATATGCAACTAATTTAATCTTAGAAAAAATTCTCTTTACTCCACAAGCACAAAACATTTAATGCAGACAATGCTGCAAGATGTTCTTGGGATTTTTTATTATTATTATTATTTATGTATTATTATGTCTTTTGAGGAGAGGATGCATAAACTTAATATAAACCAAAGAAGAAATTGTGCATTTGGGGAGAAATGAAATTAAGTCAGTAATAGGCAGATGAAGATGAGAGTGTGAGTGAGTGTTTAATGGGTTTTCTTTCATTAACAACAACAAAAAAAGGTAATACTGACTTTATTACAGTAGGTAACTGTTTGTAACATGGCTGACCTTAAAAAAAACCTGAAACTGATTCTCCCAGGTAACTTTTACTGACACGGCTGACCTTTAAATAATATAATGCTGACTTTACTAAGTAGTGATTAGTGATGCGACTTTTGAGGTTTGCATCCTTAGTTTTACTGATTTAACAAACCTGGCATGTGTTTAATTTGCAATATAAAGTATCTACATGCCAAGATAGCTACTTTTCATGCATACACTTGTTGGAGCGCGTGTGTGTTGTGTTTTTTTTTTTCCTATCTTTTATAAATGCGGTACTGATTTAATATTTTAAGAGCCCCACTAGGTGGTTCATGCATTATGCTTTCGAGTTGTCCGAACATCAATCTGAGATTCTTGTTAATCTGATATGTGGAATTTATATGGGATTATCATCGTAAAGATGATTTTCCACATCCACACATTGATAAAGCATATAGAACTGTCCCGGATATTTTGGTGACATAACATGACCTAAATCACCTATTGCATTGTCCTTGCATTAGCTGTGAAATGTTATGTACTGGATAAATTACTTAGGCTTCTGCTACAAACCATATCGAAATGAATGAAAAGAACAGTTACAATTTACCTACTAACTATTGCAATGTACCTACGGTACTAATCATCACGATTGGCTATTAAATGTCAACACTTGTCAACTTATGATGGTTACGATTTCTTACCTGTTAGCAGAGACCTGGATACCTGCATACCAAGGGCTTTGAATCTGCTGCACATTTTTGTTATAAGTATCTCCATACTTAATGAAGGATCTATTAGAGTGTGTTATTTGTGCCGTGTCAGATTTTGGCAGATTTGCTCCACACCACACAGGTTTTTACAAGTGATATATATACTCGTAATATATATAAGCACACTTAAAATTTTCAGTAATGTTTGAAATCTTGAAAATGTAGAAAAAAAAAACCTTGAAAAAAATCTTGAAATCTTGAAATTTCAGGATCTAATTTGGAAATTAGGGAAAGCCACACATTTTATTATTATTATTATTATTATTATTATTATTATTTAATCATATGTGCTTTTTGTGGAACTGATCCAAGCAGGGTCAAGGTCAAAGCAAGGTCAAATGTCTGCCATATTTTAATTTCTTTGGGATTTTTTGGACAAATTAGTAACTAGGACTAGTGTTCTAATCCCTGTTTATGCCTGATACTGACATCAAGATTCTTGTCTCTGAATTTTTTTTTCTCTGCTCCTTGCTCCTTACCCCATGGTATGGTCTAACTGCGATCTATTTATTTATTTACTCTTTTTTTGTTGTTGTTGCCTTTTTGTGCTGCATTTTAATGTATGGAAAGTGCTATATGTGATGATGATGATGATGATGATAGAAATAATGAATGGTCATTATTACTTTATCATTTGTCATTACTATGCTTTTTTTCTGTTTCTTGCTTTACCCCATTGTATGGTTTTATGAAATGAAATGAAAAATGACAATGATGACGATGATGATGAGATGATGATGAATGGTCATTATTACTTATTACTTATCAATTGTCATTAATAAGCTTTCTTGTTTTTATTTATTTATTTATTTATTTATTCATTTTCTGGTCCTTGCTTTACCTCGCAGTATGGTCTCATTACTATTTCATTATTCAGTCATAAAATTTCTGGTGCATTTTACTTCAGTTACATTTTTACTTTTCCATTTTTTTAAATTATTTTTTATTTATTTATTTTTTTGCGATTTGAGATGCACTTAAATGGAATTAAAACTGCTGTATGCAAATTGCTTTATGATGTAATGATGATAATGCTGCTGCTGCTGCTGCTGCTGATGATGATGATGATGATGATGATTGGTCATCATTATTACAACTACTACTTAATCTGTTTCATATTAATCACTTTATTATTAATGACTGTACTGTAGCCTGGTCCTGGTCTTTGCAACTCTACGCTGCTCACCAGCGCCACTAGTGGTTAAAAAGTTACATAAGGCATTTCTGCACGTAGTGTATTTTCCATTAGTGTGTGTGTGTGTGTGTGTGTGTGTGTGTGTGTGTGTGTGTGTGTGTGTGTGTGTGTGTGTGTGATGGAGTATGTTTGAGGCTGTGATAGATAGGGTGCATTCCTGGTACACAGAATACACAGAATGCTGATGTTCGGCTCAGGGTTGCATTATCGCTCCAGCGCGCGCCTGGTGACCACATTTGACTCAAGCGACTCGTTTTGAAGAACCGAATCTTCTTAATCGAATCCTCTGTAGCTGGATTGAAGCAGGAGCAGCAGGACACACACACGCACACACACACACACCACTCACTCACTCACACACACACACACACGCGCGCGCGCACACACAGGCGTGCGCGCAGGAGCGGGAGCCGGACGCGTCTCGCGCACTATGCTGCGGCTGCAGAGCCCGCGCTCTCCACCAGCACAGGAGTTTCAGCATCACAGAGAGCCTCATCGCAACACATCTGCTGACTTTTCTCCGTCCAGATCGTGGATAAAACTGAACGATGCACGATTTCCGAAGCTGTGCACCCGCAGGAGCGCGCACCCCGCACACGGAACGCGCCGAGACTAAAGACTTGCCACCAGATCTATTTAAATCCACTTCTGTTCTGATCATCAGCTCCAGAGTTCCTCAAAAGTCCAGAGACGACATGCGTGCGGGAATCTTCATCGTAACCTCATCGTGAACATTTCCCTGGGACTCGGCGATCGTGGATGAAACCCAGCTCTGCCTGTTTGTGTGTATGCCCGCGTGTGTGCGTGTGTGTGTGCATATGCATATCTGTGTGTGTGCGCGCGCTTATTCCAGCCGTATTTCTGGAGAAAACACCCATGTTTCAAATCCAACATTCATCCAGGTAAAATCTAAATCTCATCTTGTTCATCGATGTGCAGTTATAAGGAACAAAGTAAAAATAAATATATATATATAATTCTGTTTTTTTTTTTTTTTTGTAGAATTATTACCCTGAACCATATTGCATGCTTAAAAACTTCTTCACTATAAATACGCATTGATTATTGAACATATACTAGTCTTATTTTTAATTTCTAAACACTTGGGGAGGATAAAAAGAGCAATCTGTCCATTTAGACCCATGGCAGCTGAAGCTGTCGCGTTGCATCTTTAATGATTTGAGAGCTCTGCTATTCACACTGCAACTCTATCATCTTTATTTATTTGCCTCATATGCGCACATTGCCTGTGTTTTGTGTTTTGGCCTCCTGCTAACAGGAAGAGATCTAACTCTTCATAAAGGATGCAGAGTGTCTGTTAGAGAGAGAGAGAGAACAGAAGTGTGTGTGTGTGGGGGGGGGGGGGGGTTGAACAGGACATTTTATAATATTTATGGGAAAAAGAATAAGTCTAATAAAGAATTTATTCAGTGTTGCTGTGGCATGGTGTAGTTGATTTGCAGTATGAATTATGCAAACATGTTATTGCAGAGAATGCATAATGTGGCATGTGCAATTGTATGTGCAATTATATATTGCATGCACTAAGCATTCATATGCATACATTTAATAATTAATACTTTATTGGGGAAAAATGTCAGTAAATATGATATGTATAGAATGATGTGATTTATGTATTTTTTTATATTTTCAGTATGTAGACTCATGTTTTATTTTTTTGTTTTGTTTTGTTTTTTAATAAGACAATCATGCTGAAGAAACATCACATGCGCACACACACACAGACACACACACAGACACACACACACATATATGCGTGTGTGTGGGTGTGTGTGTATGTGTGTGTGTGTGTGTGTGTGTGTGTGTGTGTATATATATATATATATATATATATATATATATATATATATATATTTTTTTTTTTTTTTTTTATAAA
>JAAGKR010005894.1:26140-47236 GCA_011419295.1 Clarias macrocephalus
TTTTTTTTTCTCCAGCTTGATTATCTTATTACTTGTATATATTAATCTGTGTGTGTGTGTGTGTGTGTGTGTGTGTGTGTGTGTGTGTAAATAAATATATATAAAGAGAGTGGGGGATTTTGTGTATTATGTAAATAGTGACTAGTGTTCAAGATCAATCCGAGGCAAAATGCCCCCCCCCCCTCCAAAAAAAAAAACAAAAACAAATTATATTTTAATATAGAAGGAAAATATCAAGCACTATTTTTTTTCTTAAGTATTTATTAATCAAGTAGAATTGAATAAAGACAAATAGTTTGTTCTTCAACAAGTCATTTAATTTGCATGATTCTGTCAACAATTAAATTATGCATATAGGATGGATTTTTCTTCCTGAATCTTTGAACCAATTTCTGTGGGAGAAAAAAAAATCCACTCTTTTCTCTTTGCTCCTTTACTTGAAGGATGTAGCCTGTGTAATGATTTAAATAGCTGCCAGTGTTTATTGACAGTTAAGCTGTTCTTGTGCTGAAACAGAGGTACATCTGTGCTTCCAGCCTTTTTAACAGGACGCCCAACACATTGATTTAAAGCAAACGCTCTTACTGTCCTCGAGGCTGGCGATCATTACGACTGAGAGACTGAGCTTACTGCCCGAGCATCGGAACACAGACCTGTCTTTCAATGTGGCTTTAACAGATTAACCGTCTCGCTGCCCTTTACAAGTCCAAAATCGCAGAGTGCCACCGAGCGCCTCTTTTTAAAAGTATACCGCTGACTTGCTATGCAAAGAGCTTATTGTTGTTATTACTGTAATTATTATTATATTTTTTCTTTCCTTTTTTGTTTTATGGAAAGCCAAAGGTTCCTTGTAAAACCTTCATTAGCTTTACTTGTCTATTTTGGACATTTTATAAGACCACGCTTTAAAAATAAGTACCACTTATTGTATTGCATTTTTTACATAAAATCTGCTGATTTACTGCTCCATCTCATCTACTCTTCAGCTAGCTAATAAATCACTAACATAATGTTGCATATCTCTGAAGAGAACACTTATCTATTTTGTGTTAATACAGGGAAATGGATCCAAATGCCCGATGTGAGCGAAGGCGTGTCGTTCAGAGAGCAGCCGGCTGTGACCAGAGAGGAGTTTGTCACTGATAAAACTGCCAAACGTGCTGCTCTGGTCCACGTACTTAAACTGGCCCTCCCTGGCCTCCGAGTGAAAATGTGATGAGCCTGGCTATCAGTTTCAACCCGAGCATGGATGGAGGCAAGAAAGGGAGGCACACAGGCTAATGAGACAATTGGTCTTGTTTTGGGGGGGCTTAGGAGAGCCAATTACAGGAGGATTACCCACTTTTCCCCAGCATAGCTACACCGTGGAACGCTTCAAGTGCTGTTAAAAAAAACTTCAGCCTTGTGGATTTTACTTTTTTTTTTTTTTATTGCTTTATACTTGCATCGCCTCTGCGCGGTTTGTGTTTTCTCCCCACCAAAAATGGAGATACAGGTACGAATATGGAATAAAGATGTGATGATATTTATTAGACCATGGATACCGATCCTACTAGGCCTTCACATGCAGTTCTCCTGGGCCACGACTTGCCCAGACGAGTGCCGTTGTGACAGGACCTTTGTGTACTGTAATGAAAGGAGCCTAACATCAGTGCCTCTGGGGATAGGTGAGGGTTACAAAACCCTCTACCTCCACAACAACCAAATCAACAATGCTGGATTTCCAGCAGAGCTGCACAACGTTGCTTCGGTGGAGACGGTGTATCTCTACGGCAACCAGTTGGACGAGTTCCCAATTAACTTGCCTAAAAACACGCGCGTGCTCCATCTGCAGGAAAACAACATTCAGACAGTGTCACGTGCGGCGCTGGCCCAACTCCTGCGCCTGGAGGAGCTCTTCCTGGATGACAACTCTATCTCCACTGTGGGTGTGGAAGAAGGGGCGTTCCGGGAGGCCATCAGTCTCAAAATTCTTTTCCTAACCAAGAACCATTTGAGCAGCGTGCCCATCGGACTACCTGAAGAGCTCAAGGAGCTTCGGTTGGATGAAAACCGGATAGCTTTGATCAGTGATGACGCCTTTGAGAATGTAACGGGACTCGAGCGCCTCCTTCTGGACGGAAATCTCCTGACAGATGAAGGCCTGGCCCCAGGAGCATTCCAGAGTTTGGTTAACCTTAAAACCCTGTCCATGGCACGCAATTCCCTGATGGTCCCTCCTCCTAACCTGCCCACCCAGTGTTTGGTCAAGCTCAACTTGCAGGATAATCTGATGAATGAGATCCCTTTGACGGCCTTCCATGGCCTGCACCGCCTCGAGAGACTGGATATTTCCAACAACCAGCTGCAGTCCCTCACACAGGGGGTCTTTGATGGCCTCCTTAGCCTGAGACAGCTCACTGTTCGAAACAATCTTTGGCTCTGTGACTGCAACATTAAATGGGTCATAATGTGGCTAAAGTCCTTGCCGGCCACACTCAATGTCCGTGGCTTTATGTGCCAGAAGCCTGAGAGTGTGCGTGGTATGGTAATCAGAGAGCTAAACTTGGAGATGATCCAGTGCCCCAGCAGTACAGCCATAGTGCCACGATCAACACAACAGCCCACACACTCCTCGTTGCCTACTGCTGAGTCAGCTACTGAAACAGGCTTTTCGACACCAAACTCCGTTCATACTCCCAGTTCTGTGACCTTGCCACCTGCCCTGCCAACCGAGCATGGAGATAAAGACGAGAAGACAGAGGTTCCCGAGGACCCTGTGCAGGAATCGCTTCGTGTTTCCTTCATCGTCCTAAACAGTACATGCGTCCAGGTGAACTGGATATCAACCTTCACTGTCACGGCGTACAAGGTGACCTGGGTCAAGATGGGTCACAGTTTGATTGGTGACCCTGTGCAGGAGACTATGGTTGAAGGTGAGCAGCAAAGGATACACCTGGCCAACCTGGATCCGAAATCCATCTACAGAATTTGTGTGGACCCTCTGGATGCTTTCAACAACTACCACACGGGAGAAGATACGATTTGCTCGGAGGTGATGACCAAGCCGGCTTCCTTCGATTTGGACGAGAAGGCCGAGCAGGCGAGCCAGCAGGACATCGGCTCTTCTCTGCTGCTGGCCGGTCTGATCGGAGGGGCCGTGCTTGTCGTCCTGGTGCTGCTGCTTAGCATATTTTGCTGGCACATGCACAAGAAGGAACGGTCGTCCTCATCTAAATGGAAATATAACCGAGGGAGGAGGAAAGACGATTATTGCGAGGCAGGCACAAAAAAGGATAACTCTATCCTGGAGATGACCGAGACTAGCTTTCAAATAGTTTCTTTAAACAACCAACAGCTCCTTAAAGGGGACTACAGAATTCAACCTATTTACACCCCTAATGGAGGCCTTGGCTACAGAGACTGCCACGTGGCCAACAACAGTACAAGCTACAGCAAGAATAGCGTTCCGGTGTCTAACCCTTGCCATACATGATGGTTTTCAGAAGGTATTAATCCTTTGTATTGAAAAAAAAAATCAACTTAAATACGCTGTACAGTATATATTTCAAAGATGAACTGTAAATGCTGTAATTTATACTCTTATCAGTGATATCGCCTTCTTTTGTATACCGAGTAAAATGCAAAAAAACAATTTATGATGTATTAGTTTCTCCTGTTGTATTACTACTGGGCTTGTAGGAAACCATCAGAGTATCATAAACTGGAGTATGTATGCAGATAATTGTTTACATTGTCGTGCACAAAAATCACAGAAAGTGCCCAAAATTACAGTATATAGATGATTATCTAGAATTGTGGGAGAAAATAATGGTGGTTAGTAAGGGTCTGATTGTAAGTGAGGTCTGAGGTACTGTATGAATGAAGAAACTGATTCATATCATTATTTATGCTTGTCTGATCTCTTTTGTTCTTTAGTTGTACAACAAGCTGGCATCTTTTTTTTTAATTATTATAATTTCTTTTTTAATTATGTTAATTGGCACTTTTTTTTTTTTCAAGATTGTTCATTAATCTGACTTCCTGATTGAAACCGTTCAGGTTAAGTGGTCTGCAAACACAGAGAGAAAAATCTACCTGCCAAAAAAAAAAAAAAACCCAACAAACAAACAAACAAACAAACAAAAAAGACAGGGCTTATTTGTTAGGCAAAGAGATAGAAAGAAAAACAGGGTGGTAATGGAAGATGTGTTTACTGTGTGCATACATTAATGGATTAGAAAAAAAAAAATGTATTCCACTGTGAAACCTACAACTGCAAAGTATGAATTAGCACAGTCTGGCATTTTAGCTGAACAGCTCTTGGAAAGGAAGACTGATTATAATTGTCCATTATCATTCTGCTCCTGGAGGCAACTTTCATTCACATACAGCTTTTTGTATATTTATTCATTTTATTTTATTATTATTATTATTTTTTTTACCTAAATTGGCAAGGTA
This sequence comes from Clarias macrocephalus, assembly GCA_011419295.1. Classification (NCBI taxonomy): domain Eukaryota; kingdom Metazoa; phylum Chordata; class Actinopteri; order Siluriformes; family Clariidae; genus Clarias; species Clarias macrocephalus. Next base: position 30,581 of record JAAGKR010005894.1, read on the forward strand.
GTAGTGTCAAAAAGTGTTGGGATATCGGAATCGGATCAGGAAGATTCATGGCTCAGTTGCATCATTATCTGGTTTGAGGGCGTCTTCTTCTCCTTCTTGTTTTTTCTTCTAATTGTCTTGCTCTGCAAACAACTCTGTGAAACATAACTATCACAAATACAGTATGACCAGGTATTGTTTCGTTGCATATATCCATGCATTATTTCCAAGAATATCAATAAACGTTGTCACAATGTTGACTAGAATACGTATTTGACCGCTTTAAGGGAATGCTTTATTTGGTGTGTGTTTTTTATTTATTTTATTTATTTAATTAATTTCTGTTACAGATATCATAACCAGCTTATAACTCTTATCATGGCATGTCACGAATATCTATGTATTTGTTATATGGTGACATTTATACGTGGTCTGGCTCATTTTGATGATTTCATCAATCAGGAAAGAGGATTTTGTTGTTTATAGATCACCGTCGTGCTTGGATAATTGGTTGTGTTATTTATTTTAAGGCAGAGTTTCATTGTGTCTTCGATTTAATTATGTGGGGTTTGTCTTATGTTTCATTATGATTAGGCCATTCCTTCTCATGCAGCAAATAAAAAACAATCAAACGAAGTTGCCAGAAATGTTATGCCAGACACAGAACTCGGTTGCTGTTGCTGTTGCTGTTGTTGTTGTTGTTGTTGTTGTCGCACTTGTTTGAAGAATTGCGTTATTAGTTTGGCTCCACAAAGTATGAGTCGTGTCATTTCACAGCTAATAACTTGCGCGCGATAAATAACACAATAAACCCGTCGCCGCCCCCCGCTCCTCGTCAAACCCGAACACCCACCACCCCCTTTTTGCCGGCGCGACCTTTTCGCTCGAGTCTCTCAGGGTCTGTGAGGAGACAGTAATTAGCTATTAAATCTGCACATCTGGGTCCTCCAGCTGTGTGGTCATCTCCGAATGAGCTGCTGGATCTCAATTCCGCAGCTCGCTCGCTCTCTCTCTCTCCACCGGGCCCCAGAGACCAGAGGGATGCTCAAGTGCAGCTTGGTTATATTAGTTCAGTTGCCGGGTTCAAAACAACAGCCGTTTGTAATCGCAAACAAAACACTGCAGAACAGCAGGCAGCGCCGTCTCTATTTATTCCAATCAATTAATACTGGAATTCCAATTTGGTCGCAGATCTTCAAGCCAGACCACCGTTCCCTAAAGTCGAGGTTAATGGGTTTTGCCGCATCTCTGTTTTTCTCACTGAGATGTGTTTCAGGAACTGTGAAATACCAATTAAAGTTTCTCAAGGGGTGGCCAGGAACACTTTCTATGGAACCTATTATAATCATAAAGCATTATGATTTTGCTAATAATGCCTCGTTAGTTTCATTTTCACCCCTGCAAGATCTGTTGTCTTGCGGCGGCGGCAGCAGAGGCACCGTCATCGTCATCATACTTTTCTTCTTATACTTGGAAAACATCCATGGGAATTTGAACAGACTTTCGAAACCTTTATTAGGAAATAGGCGAGTGGACTATACGCATGTGCACTCGCCTAATTCATTTTCATTTAAATGTCACTTTTTCCTGTACAGATTTTGGAAAAAAAATCTATAATAATAATAATAATAATAATAATAATAATAATAATAATACTGCCTCCTCAGTCTCTAATAAGCAATTCCTTAATCATTAATGATCGTATTGTGATATGTCGCTATTTTCTCTACTACAATTATAATTAATAAGAGCCTCTGCACAATGGTAAAGAATCTATAATATTTATGATAATCTTAACATGATTACAAAATCATCATTAATCATGTCATCACTGAGTGCAATTTCTACCTACGTCATAATGCGCTATGGGCGACATATAAGACGTGAGGAGCGTCAGACCCATTCCTTTGAAAAGCATATTCATATTAATATGCACATATAACTATGAACGCATTCATATCATGTTAGTGTCTAATATGTTGAACCGCTCAATGTTTTGCATTATAAATAGTGTTCATAATAAATTATAACACCTAGACCAGTGAGTAACATCTTGGAAAGGTCATATCAGTAATGAACTGTGAATATGTTCATATCATATTTATAATGCATTCACGAAGAGTTATGCATATCGCTATGGTGTTTAATGAATAATGAACCTGCATTACACGTTATTATTTTGTATTATTCATCATATATTGCAAACATGACATATTGTACAGTGAGTAGTTTAGATGGGACATTACATCACCAAGCCCCACTTTGCATAATGAATTATAACTAGAACAACGCTTTGTTTCTAATGCATTCCTTAAACAGATTTATGGATTAATTGAAAAGTGACGCTATGTTAAGGCAGTGTAATGCCTTATAAATGCATTAGAACATGATATGAATGTAAATTAAAAAATGTTTTTATTATACATGTGACCTTCAAAGAAAGTGTTTCCATGTACGTCCATGTAGTGGACGTTACAACCTTTAACTTTTTATAGGGCACTCAGTCACATGCTTCAAAAATTTCAGGACTTTTCCCAGGACTTTTGTGATTTTGTTTTTCCATTGTTGTAATTTTTATGTTGCAAATCAATGTCAGTGAAGTTACCATATATGGTTTCTCGCCTGCCTGCAGAGGGTAATTTTTTTTCCCCAAAAAGTGTATGTGTGTTAAAAACACAAATAAAGCTCAAGGCACATTTATTTAAATATAAAAATGTGCAAAATACAAAAAAAAAAAAAAACCCTTCTCTTGGGGTACTGACCCAGTTACCAAATGTGGTTCCTATCCCAATTTAGGGTTAAAATGAATAATGACCTGTACATACTGTAGTAATAATAATAATAATAATAATAATAATAATAATAATAATAATAACAACTTTATTTCCAATTACAAAATAAAAAGAGAAAAGATATATAGTAAATAGTAAGAACATGCATTATGTCATCAATACAAGGAACATTTTAATACTCTGTTCTAATACAGTACATTCATTAGGCATTATGCATTGTTATTATGCTGCTTTATGTACATAATGCATTACAACACTGACATCGTAATGCTTTTTTTTCTTCCTCTCTTCTTAACAAATGTATCACAAGGAAATCACATTGCCGGGGGTGGGGGCTGTTATAATAACACATTATAACACCATTATAACATTATAACACCTGGTGTTATAATGTGTTATAAACACTACTTGCACAAAAAATGCTTTCTGATAAGTGTTTATCGATGGACCATTGTTGTAATCTATACTATAAATCACTTTCTTTGAATAATAATAATAATAATAATAATAATAATAATAATAATAATACCATAATGAATGCATTTTAGCATGTTATAAATGTGTCTGTAAGTCATTATACATATGACCTAAATAGAAAATGAATTTGTAAAATGGTTTAACCTAATATACTGTAAAGAGATACTATCTGTGACTAAAGTCTATAAAGCATGTATTTTTATATAATTTTAAGCTGGTATTGATGCAGCATAAGCAGTTTATAAACCATAATAACGCATCATAAAGCTCTAATATGAAAGTGCAACTATCCATTTAAATGCCACGATGTGTATTGTACAGAACGTCTAATTATCAGTGACCTGAGCATAATTATACAGCAAGGGTAAACTTAGTTAAGAGTTACAATTAAGTTGTAAGCATTACATAAGCACTTATTCTAGATTTAATATGAAAAATACATATAGTTACATAAAATGCAAATGATGAAAAAAATATATATATGGTAACAACTTATATATATGATCTTAGAATTGACAAAACATTCATAATATATAATATTTTTTTAATAAACTCATGAACAAATTATACTTGTTTTTACATTTAATCATGCAAGACATGTTTGGTTACTCAGAAGTTTATGCAGCTTGTCATGTTACTGAGAAACCGGAACACACACAGCCATCTTGAATTGAAAACTAGCCTTGACTAGACTCTCCGCTTCCTTGCAACAAACTTAACCGCATCAATTATAATGAATATATTTATAACTATAATATGACAATTATATTATCATTCTACAAATACATTTTTATAGTCTGTTTCATTAGTTTGGAGTCTGCTGTTGCTGTAACAATAACGTATTGGAAAGTGCAAGCAGAACTGCTGTTACAGGAAATGAGTGTATATCTTCCGATCGGAATCATGAATGAAACAGGACTGTAGCATAAGCCATTATAAAAAGGTATATGTAGCGAGGCAAGGATGCTAAACAAGGCAGAGTTCTATTAATATGCATTATAATTCAGAATGATGTATGAATACAGGCTTCGTGCTTTTTAGAAAGTGCTACCGAGTGACTTGGTTTCCCACTGACGGCACGTGTTCAGGCCACAGGTTTCCGAAGCTATGTGGCAGATGGATGCATGTGGGAGGCTGGGGGTATTCATTTCGAACTGCTGGAGGGCCGTGGCGGGGTAAGACGTGAAATCTGTGTCACAATGGATCTGCGCCTTGCCTTGGGTGAAAGAAACAGAAGCTGCGCTAAATTGAATATACGCACTGTAAAACACGCCGTTAGGAGAGACGTAGCCGAGTGAAAAATACAGACCCGCTTCCCTGTTGTTAAACATCAAAAGACTCAACATTTATCCACTAAATGCCTTGATGTGGATCGTTAAGTCCGACGCCTTTGACCGGCTTTGTTCTCTGAAGCTGTAACTCAAAAGAGAAGCTCCGAGTTTTGCAGGTCAGGGCATCGATAAATGTCAAGGCTGTTAATTAGGCATGGTTATAGTGTACTAACCTGAAAGAGTCAAGCGCCTATGCTTGCTAGCACTGATGTGGGGTATTTTTGTTGTTGTGGTTTTTTGTTCTCCAAGCCTACACTCGGGAACAATGTTGTGTGTGTGTGTGTGTGTGTGTGTGTGTGTGTGTGTGCATCCATCTGCCCACGCCTCCATCTGATGCGTCTAGCTCTACAGTGTAACTCCAGCGCTGTCCAGCTGTCGAATCTTGTGCACAGCCAAGTATCGATCTCTCCATGCTCCTCGGAATTATGAAAAATGGACTGGATTTGAGAGCGACCCTGAACCGTGAGCAGGTCCCACTTCTCTGGTGCTGAGGCTCACAAATCAGAACGAAAAAAGAAAAAAAAAAAACACAAACAAGGAAAGAGTAGGAACATTCCAATGTAATCCCATTGGTGATTCATTTGGACTAGTTGAAGATGAAATGTTGATAAATGTTTAATGAGGAAGAGAGCTGGATATTCCACAAATATTCCCTGCTTTTCACACAGAAACAGGAGCATATGCTGTACATGGCGCAAATAGAACATGTTGTAATGTATTGCACATGCGTTACAGGTGTTGTGTGGGTTGAGCTCGGATTGTTGGCAGGAAAATAATGAAATATAATGATAAAGCAGCGTCGGGATGACAAGTCGGATGCTATGGCACTGAAAGTACCGTATAGTCTGTTTTTTTTTTTTTGGAAGAGCATGCATACTGACTAATCACCATGCTCTGAACATGAACACTTCAGCTTTAATTAGAGGGGAATAAAATGAAGACGCACTTAGCTTTTCTTCTATCTTTTCCATGGTTGTTGATTATCCAGTACACACATTTTTTAAATTATTATTATTTCTTTATAGCATGATGGCGCCTACTAGAGCAAGGAAGTGGAACAACAGCAATATGCATAAAAAAATATAAAAAAAACACAAACTTTGCATTGACACTGGCAGGAATCTCTAAAAAAATCTCTCTCTTTACCTTGAAATGTGTTAACTATGATTATATTTTTAAAAAAAAATTGTTATGTGCTTAGTAATTCAGGTCCAATTATGTGCGGCATTGTTGTGTTGTCGGTAAATCGTGTGAAATGTTAGTTATTTTCATATAGTTTTTTTTTTTTTTTTTTTTTGATGTCAAAAGAGTTTAACAATCTTAAATATGTGGGATCCCCTTCAGGTTTTAACTGTTACCTTCAAAAAAACTAAAATGGAAAAAAGAAAAAAAAAACATTTAATTCTCATATCATTAAAGTCATACAAAAAGTTTTAGCTGTACGAGTATTAGAGAAGATTTGGTTGATAACCGGATCTTCTTAAAAAAGCTACAGCATATAATATACTGGATATGTAGTATTCTATAAACTGTATGAGCATGACGATTTTGGCAAGAGGCAAGCGACAAGGCCTACACGGTATCAAAATAGATTTTATCATCACTGCGTGAATGAATCCTATGCAATAAATCAATTGATACATACAACTGCGTCAAATTTAACCTTAGCCCAGTCCTATCCCATTACAAGTGTGGTCTGATGTTTCATCACTTCCCAGATCAAACTTACAAATTTATTTCCTGCCTGCAATTGGTTTACATTTACAGCTCCAAGTGTTAAATTATAAGAAAAGCATATAACTGTGGTGTCGTCTTATCCTCTCAGCTATGACCTTTCATGAAATGTCTAAAGAGCAGTCACTGGGATGCTTGCAATAAAGGAGCCGAGACTGTTGTGGGCAGCACAGTGGCACAAGGGTTAGCACTGTCGCCTTGCACCTCCAGAGTTCGATTCCTGCCTTCCGTCTATGTTCATGGAGTTTGCCTGTTCTCCCTGTGTTTGGTGGGTTTCCTCCAACAATCCAGAGACTGTGCTAATTGATGTTTCCAAATTGCCTGTAGGGTAATTGTGTGGCCGGCGATGGATTGACATCCACGAATAGAGAATGAGTGAGAGGTCGTTGTAAATGTTCTGGTACCTTTGGTTTGCCTTACGAATTTGCAAATGGAGCTAGTAAAAGGCCTAGCATGTACAGTAACATGTAAGTCAAATTCAAAGTGTGTAGATAAATGATCCATGCTTATAATCAGCTACTGTATAAAGTGTAGACTTGGGCCGTTAGCCTCCTAACATCCACAACAGTATCCACAAGAGACAAAATTTTAGGCTGTTTTCACAGTAGGGATTCAAAATCTTGCCCGGCCATGGGTCAGTGTACCATGCTCGAGTCGACTTGAAGGTGATCTCGAGCACAGGATGCTGTATTCGGGCACAGATCAAAGCTAGTATGAAAATGGACCTCCTGTTTAGACCTTTTTTTTCTGAATTATACATCATATCAGATATAGCAAAAAAAAAGAGGGTTCTCTTCTCTTCTCTTTGTGTTTATTGGCTCACAAACCAACTAGGTGCATACTGCCACCTGCTGTACCGGAGGGTGAATTTATGCTATTAACTCTGTATTATGTGTTTACTCTGGCTAGCGAGGGAGCAGGGAGTGGGGAGCAAATGTACGAATCAATTGTGCTTAAAGTGAAAGTCATGACACGTCCTATTATGGACATACTGTAGGGTAAAGAACTAAAATGCTGCTGCTGCTGCTTCACTCTTTTTTAGTGGATGGTTAAAATCGACCACCAAAGCACAAACCAACAAATAATGAAATAAATAAACATGGAATATTTTGTATGATTACAGGTCACACTGATTATCATTAAAATTGATATGCAAATGAATCGCTCAACCTGGTATTTAAAAAAGGGGGAAAAAAAGTGCACACTGTCCAACCCCAACTCCTACACACTCACAGGGCCAATACATACAAGAAAATTGCACATTTACTGATTCATTAGACTCCAATCTGACACGTTACTGCCGAGGAAGTTGATGATGTGGAGCATCAACGCGATCCCCGAGCCCCTGTACGAGCAGCTATCTCTAATGACTTGCTGATGCATGTTTAATTGCTAATGAACGAGCCAAGCAGCATGAGGAAAATTCAGCTAACGCACTTCGTTGGCAGTAGAGGTTGGGAAGAGAGAGAGAGAGAGAGAGAGAGAGAAAAAAGAAAAAGATATCAAGTACGTGCGCTAGTCTCATCAATAATTATGTGTTGCTCAGACCGGCTTACAAGGCAAATATTAGACACAAGATCTTTTCGCCAACTTTGGTACAAATTCCTCTCCAGCGGAAGCTCTATAACCAAGTCATGAAATTTTGATGCAGGGTATCGGCACTTCTGTAATGCCGTCGGTAATGTTTGCACAGTCATGCACAGCCGTTATTTAATTATCATTTTCCTTCTTTTTTTTTTTTCAAGGATTATTGAAGAATTCTAAAGAGATACATCTGACTTCAGGACATAAAAGTCCAAGTCATTTGTCGATCCTCTGAAGGGCAGTTTAAAAGTTTTTTTTTTTTTCTTTAGTCATTTCAGAATGAACCATAACGAAAAATCGGTATATTAATATAGTCTTACGGATCTGCAATGGTCCTGGGTGCACCCTGACTAGTGCACCGAGTCCCCTGGGATAGGCTAGATGAGCGTTTTAGAGACTGAGAGAGAGAGATACAATGCGACTTAAATGTCAAGAATGCTACTTAAACCTGTGTGGTTTTTTTTCCCCCCTTTTGAATGAACATCATGCCAGGAGCCAAATGAATGCTAGGAAAATTCATTTTAATATTTGTCCTGATAATTGGTTGTACATTTTGTTCAAATATGACATTTATAGATGGAATTGGAAGCAACTCACATTTCTTTGCCTCATGCCTGGTCTTGTGTAATTGGTGTTGAGTAAATCTTAAAATTTTAAAAGAAAAAAGAAAAAGAAAAAAAAAAAAACAGAGGCCACCTGACAAGTAAAAATACATTGAATGTGACATAGGTGGAAGAGTGTGTTGAATAATAAATGAAAGAAAAAGAATTCGAGTAGTTTAAAATGTTAAATAAGGTCATTTTATTATGAAACAGTACCACACTCACACACTGGACTGGGTGCTAATCTGTCACAGGCCACACGTACAGTCACACTACTGGATATTTGGGAATGCCTAATATGCATGTCTTTAAACTAGTATCCTTACAATCAAAGTATATTTATTGTTCATCAAGAGTCTCCAGTTTGATCATTAGTTTGTTTGGTGTTCCTTCATGTTTTCCAAGTTTCTTCTGCTCAATTTCATTAATTCATTCAATAGTCCCCCTTATCCACAGTGACTTACATTTTATCCCATCATACTGTACATTTGAGCAGTTTAGAGTTAAGGAACTTGGTGTGGGCAGCGTTGAATCTGGGACCTTCCAATCAGTAGTTCAATGCCTTAAAAACTGAGCTACTCCTGACCCCTATCGTCCCCTTGCCACCCAGGGTGCATCTTATCCAAGCCACCTGGTGCCAAGTCTTCCTAGGATTGTCTCTGGCCCTGACCCAGACCAGAATAAAGCTAATCCAGGTGAAGAATGAATAAATGACTTCTTTTAACATTCTATGAGGTTGTAAATTCAAATCCCAGCACCTTCATGCTTTGATTGCTGGGTCCCTGAAACTGCTCACTTGTAAATTTGGATAAATGCATCAACCAAGAATCTCCATGGTGTCAAATCAACGTTGGTCGCTGCATGGAAAATAAACAAAGCAGCACTTCTTACGTTTAAACTCTATATGTACAAGTATTTGCTTAACAACAATGAACATAATAAAATATTTACTTGATTAGTTTAGGTTACAGTTTGAAATAATAAAAAAAAAAATACATCAGCCAACAGTTACCTAGCTAGCTTTTTTTCATTATTATTATTATTATTATTATTATTATTATTATTATTATTATTATTATTATTATTATTATTACTATATCATCACATTATAGCTCAAACTGATGGAGGTCAGTTGCGTTGTCCATTAAATCGATGGTATGGTTTAAGATAAATAAAACCACTATGCAATTTTGGCATAACATTTGTAACACTGATAGAAGACATCTATTTTGGACTTTCTATTTTGGACTTTCATCTTCTTGCTCCCTAAGACATCGTTCGTTTCCCCCAATTCCGTTAAGTGGCAGCCACCAGAGAGGTTCACTTCTGCTCCATTTCCCCTTCGATCTCCAGCTCCAAAGTCTAAGGGAGTGAATTTCCTTAGAGCTTTGGTCTGGACTCTCACTATCTCTACGTGAATGTAATGACCCCTTGTTCAATCCCCCTCCTCTTGTTCCTGTTGAACACTCATCAGTGCTCACCACTAATGAGAAATCTACAACACAATGTCTGACAAGTCATTTAACAGATCAAATCACGGGTGAATCACGATAATGCTCTCACCCAACCCTCAAGCCAATATAGGCTTAATTGTAAATTCCATAATAAAGTAATTGAGGGAATATTTTAAGGGGTATATTTGATAAAGGCATAATGGGATTTTGATAGTACTATATGCAAATAAGGAGAGATGCTATAAAGTCAAAGCTTAGGCACGTTATGTGTAGCCAGTGGAAACCGAAGCATTTCAGAACTGAATAGACTCCTTTGTTTTTGTTTGGTGTTTGATTGTGCTCGATTATACACTGAATGAGAAGTTTCTTTTTTTGGTTTGTTTGATATTTGGTTTAGATTTGATTCACACTAAATCAAAGTCAAATGGATTTCTTTGGTTCTGTTGCTACTGGGTTTAAACTGAATCAGGCAAAAATAATTAATTTGGCTTGTCTGCTTTTTGGAGTTGTTTGTTCTGAACTAAATTAATTCCTTTGGTTCAACTGATCCTTTTGGTTTATAACCTGAATTCTGGAAAAGGTGAATTTCTTTTTTTTTTTTTTTTTTTGAATAAAAGTAAAACTAAACGACTTTTCAAATCACGAGCTAATATTTTGTTCACAATAGAACATAGAGAACATAACAAATGTTTAAACTAAGTGATTTTACTATTTTATGCACACATTCAGCTCATTTAAAATAAAATATATGTTGCCTGCTACGGGTCTCAAAAAAGTTGGGACATGGGTGTGTTTACCATTGTGTAGCATCTAGTCTTCTTTTCAAAACAGTTTGAAGATGTCTGGGCATGTCTGGTTTCTGTAGTTTTGATGTTGCAATTTGGTCCCATTATTGCCTGATATAAGTTTCCAGCTGCTGAGGAATATTTTTTTTTTGTTAAATGATGTGTCAAATGTCCTCTATATGTCCAACTGCAGATGGTTGATCGCAACGTTAAATGGGAGCGTGGTCGGAATGCGGAAGCAAAGGTCAAATGCCGGAAAATCAGTTAGTGTACCATCACAGGTGGGTAGAGTAGCCAAAAAAATTTATTCAAGTAAGAGTAGCTTCTAGTATACTTCAAAATAATATTATTCAAGTAGAAGTAAAAAGTCAGAGTACAAAAGTATTTGGTGAAAAGACTACTCAAGTACTGAGTAACTGTTTCATGATAATGTCTGATTAAATTTTTTAGAAATTACGTAAGCAGTCAGATAAAATGATTTAAACATTTCCAAATAATATGTCTGTTCGAACAGTCTAGACTATTCCAGTGTAAGATATACTGTATATTCAGTTGCCCTGTTAATGACTCAGCAATTAGAAAATAACATTAGAACATTTGTATAAGAGGTCTCACTTAACCATAAACTGTGTCCAGCAGAACAAATGAAATAAAAGTATATATATATATTGTTTAGCCTCTAGTTTATTTGCTAATTATATATGTTAAGATTGCAACATTAAATAAAACAGCTAAACTAACCGCAACATGTTTGCTTCACTGTCTACCACTGCTGAGGACACCCCTCTCCCACCCCACCCCCTTCTGTGTGGTCATTTGAATCCATGCGGTTATTGTTATTGTGGCTGATTGGTCAAGCGGAGTTATGTGATTATTGTTGCTAAATCTGATTGATGAATCTGATTTCTCTGGCAAACACAAAGAATATCTAAAGTGTTGATTAAATGGTTAGAAAAGTAATAAGTTTTTCAACTGGTTCTTCTTCACATATCTACTCAAATAAAAGTAAAAAGGATGGTGCAGTAAAACTACTCACAGAATAATTTTTTTCTTCAGAAAGTTCAAAAGTAAATGTAACTCGTTACTACCCACCTCTGTGTAGTGTCCAAGCCAAATCGCAAAGCGAGAGCCGTACTTGAAACTATCGGGTAAAATCGGGTAATGAGGCAAGGTGTTTCACGCGTAACTTGGACACATGCAATGTGGGGTTGATCCGCTGCATAGTAGAGGGGAGCAGGAGTTTTATGGCGCATGGGTTGACAATCTTGATGATGGTGAAAGGCCCAATATAGTGAAGAGAGAGTTTATGGGAGACAGTTTTCAGGGGAATGTCTTGGGTAGCAAGCATGACTCTCTGACCCACCCCTTACTTGGGGGCTTAAGAACATTTAAAATCAGCTTGCCTCTTGTAATTTCTGCCGACCCGTAAGAGCATCTTTCTTGCTTGCAGCCAGGCCTTTTTGCAATGATGGACAAAACCTTGGGCAGACGGTATGCTGACCTCCTCCTGAGATAGGAATAAGGGCAGATGATACCCCAGGCAGCACTGGATGGGAGAAAACCAGTAGATGATGAGCTTATTCAGCTCAGAGAAGGCTCTCTCAGATTCCGGATCCCAGCAGAAACGGTTCTTAGGAGAGGTGAGGGCTGTTAGGGGGTAGCAATAGAGCTGTAACCCCGGATGAAACAGCGGTAAAAGTTTGCAAAGCCCAGGAACCTCTGGAGTTCCTTTCGTGAGGCATGAGTAGGGCAGCTTGAGATGTCTTGGAGCTTGGCGGGTTCCATCTTGATGGCTGCAGGCCCGATAATGAATCCAAGGAACATGGTAGATTTGGTATGGAAATCGCATTTCTCAGCTTTGACAAACAGATTGTTCACCAGCAGCCTCTGTAGCACTTGGCAAACATGGTGCCTCTGGAAAAGATCAGAATATCATCCAAGTAGACAGAGACTGATGAGTTGAGGAAGCTCCTGAGTACATCATTTACGAGAGTCAGAAAAACTGCGAGAGCATTAGTGGTGAATATTGGCTCCCTGGAGAAGTGCAAATGCGGTTGTTATTAGCGGAAGGGGGTACCGGTTCGTCACAGTGATCTCGTTCAGGCCCCTATAATCTATGCAGGGACGAAGGGACCCATCTTTTTTGCCAGGGAGAAGAGACCGGCCCTTGAAGAGGAGGAGGAGGAAGAATGATTGATTCCTGTCTCAAGGGACTCCGTGATGTATTGGTTCATGGCTTCTCATTCCTTGGGTGAAAGGGAGGATAGGCGGCCCTTGGGAGGCGTGGTACCTGAGAGCAGGTCAATGGTGCAGTCATATGGTCAGTGGGGAGTAAGCGAGAGAGCGCGAGATTTACTGAACACCTCACTGAGATCATGGTATTCGGAGGGAATGGGCGTAAGATCCAGCGGTTCTTCCAAGAATGCAGGGTTGAAGGGTGACGTGGTGGCTCAGTCAATCAGGTTGTGGTGGGTTAACAAAGGCAGGCCGTGGAAGGCGACATGGGTGATGTCTCTTATCTCTTTATGATAAAAAGCAAGGTCTGCTCTGAGTGGTTCCCTGAGATTCTAAGGCTGAGAAGACGTGCCCTGTGAGTGATGGATGGGAGTGGATTCCCATAGATGGCCTGGACTTTGAGATGAGTCTCTAGAGGCAATGAGGGAATTCCCAGAGCCTCTAGAGACTCATCTCAAAGTCCAGGCCATCTATGAGTCTCTAGAGGGAGCAACCGGCGCTGTCCTGGAAGTCTTTCTGGTGCTGTGACCTCGAGTGTTCCCACATGAATTTGAGGACTCTAACTCCCTACTGGGCAGTTCTTAAGTAGGTGACCTGATTTCCCACAGTAGAAGCAGGGTCCCTCCACTCGGCGGTGCCGTCGCTTCTCTGGTGAGATGCGGGTCCTGCTCAGCTGCATGAGTCTCTCCTGCTCATATGGTCTTGTTGAAGAGGGCGTGGTCTTGGGCGGTGATCTTCTGGCTGGTCCCCGGCTGACCTGTCAAAGCCTGGCAAAGACGTGAATCCACCCAGCCAGTCAGCTCCATAAGCTCTTGGAGCGAGGAAGAGAGCTCACGGCAGACAAGTTCAACCTGTAGTGCCTCTGTCAGGCCCTCGATAAACCAGGTCACATAATGCTTGGTCATTCCATGCACTTGAGAGCGCCAGTATCCAGAACTCTATGGCGAAGTCATAAGCCAAGCAAGAACCTTGGTGGAGATTTTGCAGTTTACATCCAGGTTCTCTGCCATAACATGAACGGCTAAACAACCTCCTCATTTCTTTAGGGATGTCCTGGAAGGGTCATGGGTGTCCCAGAGTGCAGTGCCCCACTCCCCGGCACAACCTGAGGGGCGAGTGATCACATATTGTTCCGTGGTGAAGATGGAGGTCTGCAGCTCAAAGATAATCGAGCACTGGGAGAGGAAGGAGCGGCACGTACCTGGATCTCCTTCATAAGTGGCAGGAGCAGGGAGACATGGGGCAAGTGACATGTTGAGGTTTCCCTCGAGTTGGAGCCGTTGGAGCTGGGCTGTGATGTCAGCGAGGGTCTGCTTGGCGCTGAGCAGCTCCTGCTGGTGAGTTCTGAGAAGAGTGCCTTGTCTCTCCAGCGCCAATCTCATGCAGTCAAAATCTGGGGCGGTACAGAATGAGGTGAATTCAAGTGCAGATGGATGATCGCAATGTTATCATCCATAACGTTGCTATCATCCAACGTTATGGTTTGGTTTTACACTGAATCAAAAGGTCATTTGATTCTTTGGGTTCATTTGCTATTTGGTATTGGTTGGTTTCACACTGAATCAAAGACAAACTGATTAGTTTTTACTGGTTGGGTTTTATACTGAATCAAAATAATTCCTTTTGTTTATTGGCTTTAGTTTTCTGTTTTGGTTTTAATCTAGATCAGACAAAAAGAAATCCTTTAATTAATTTGCTAAATGGATTGTTTTCCTGAATCCAAACCAAATTGATTAATTTGCTTCTTTTGCTGAATGTTGGAGTACTTTTAAACTGAAACAAAGTGATGCTTTTGATTCCATTGTTTTATTTGCTATTGGGTATGGTTTGGTTTTACACTGAATCAAATCTAAAATGATTCCTTTGTTTTGTTTCGCTATTTGATTAGTTTGGTTTTGCACTGAATAAGAGCTACGTTTATATTTTTGGTATATTTTTCATAATGAACATTAAAATAATTAATTAATTCTTTTGGTCCATTTTTCATTTAGTTTTGAATTTAATCAAAGACAATTTTTTTGTTTGTTTGTTTATTATTTTGCTTCTGGTTTGGTTTTATACTGAATCGGTCACAAAAAATAATCATTTGATTCATTTTCTGTATGGATCAATTTGAGTTTGCTGAATGAGAAAAATCCTTTGGAACATTTGTAGATTGGTTGAGATTAGTTTGACATTGAATAAAAGCCAAAGTGACTCATCTGGTTCAGTTGGTATTTGGCTTTACATAAAATCAGTTTCCCCAGCTCAGTTGATTCTGTTGTTACAGCTGATGTTTGATTCAGTTTGAAAGGTCATTTGGTTCATTTGGTATTTGGTTTAGACAGGATTCACACTGAATCAAAGACAAATTGATTCCTTAGGTTCTTTTGCTCCTGGTTTGGTTTTATACTGAATCAGCAAAAATAATTCCTAAGTTTATTTACTATACGGATTGCTTTGGTATCCTTGAATCAGAACTAAATTTATTTCTTTGCTGTTTAGTTCAGACTTGGTTTCACATTAAATCAAGCTAAATTGATTCATTTTTAGTCGCTATTTATTTTGGTTTGCTTTCATACTGAATCAGAGCTAAATTGATTCCTTTGGTTTCGTTGGTTCTATGTTGAGTTTACACTGAACCATTACATTTGCTTTCTGCACTGGATTGTTTTTTTTTTAACTGATTTTTGTAGCTAAATTGCTTTTTTGTCATTTAGTTTTTAGATTTAGATTTACTTTGGTTAAAAACTAATTATTTGGGTTAACTTTTTTTTAAAAATTGTTTTATTACATTGAACCAGAGTTAAACTGATTCTTTTGGCACATTTGCTATTTGATTTCACACTGATTCAGAGTTCATATATATATATTTTTTTTTCTTTCTTTTTTTTTTCTAGTAAATGTTTCATGATTTTAAGTTTTTATACTACAGAGTAACTAGAAAGCATAAAATCCTCCTGTGATGGAAAATTCACAAAGTGTCCTAGACTCTTAGACTCTTTCCATAAATGTTAAAGAAGTGTGTCCTTACAGAAAGCATCAGCATAACAAAAGGTTGTTTCCTTTTTTCTTTGTTCAAACCACTGCACTTATTTTTGAGCCCATTTGTTATTAGACATCAACATCTTACAGGGACCTGAATGAGCCGTTACTATAGAAACAATAATTGTAGCACAAAGGCATCGATATATGCTATACCTGTGTATATATACTGCTTATAGCTAAAACATTTTGTCTAAGCTCCTGTTTATTGAAAATTTGTCAACACCTGTAAGCCAATCGCATTCGAGAATTCAACAGAGCTGTGGTATTAGATGGTAACAGAAGACCCATGGTGAACAATGTCGTTTTAACCCCTCATTTATAATTGATAACACCATGTGCATTTGGCTACATTCACCCACTGCCCAGGCATTAATGGGTCATAAAGCTGAAATGAACCATTTCAGTGAACCACTGATGCTCCTAAATCCATTTTATCCCAAGACTATAGTGAATTAAGAAAGCTGAGGATTAATCTAAATGATGGGAATTGATTGAGGCAATGCAGCCTCAAAGGGCCTCGGAAGAATTAAAGCAGGGGGAAATGTGACTGAAATACAAAGTGAGAGAGAGAGAAAAAGAGAGAGAGAAATATAAAGACAGCCTAAGAGGGAAAGAGTGTGATGGAGAGAGAGCCAGAGAGACACTCTGCAGTATTT
>JAAGKR010005895.1:4904-17275 GCA_011419295.1 Clarias macrocephalus
CGGTATGGGTGTGTGTCAGCGCCTGTGGCGTGGGGAAACTGCGTGTACATGGTGTGTGTCAGCGCCTGTGGCGTGGGGAAACTGCGTGTACATGGTGTGTGTCTGCGCCTGTGGCGTGGGGAAACTGCGTGTACATGGTGTGTGTCTGCGCCTGTGGCGTGGGGAAACTGCGTGTACATGGTGTGTGTCTGCGCCTGTGGCGTGGGGAAACTGCGTGTACATGGTGTGTGTCTGCGCCTGTGGCGTGGGGAAACTGCGTGTACATGGTGTGTGTCAGCGCCTGTGGCGTGGGGAAACTGCGTGTACATGGTGTGTGTCTGCGCCTGTGGCGTGGGGAAACTGCGTGTACATGGTGTGTGTCAGCGCCTGTGGCGTGGGGAAACTGCGTGTACATGGTGTGTGTCTGCGCCTCACATGTCAGCCGTCACATCCTGAGTTGTAAATAATGAGTTTTCTATAAAACACCAGGGGGATACGCCGCACTGAAAACAGTCACAGGCTCTAAAATTTCACTCGAACGACTTTTGCTTTGATTACAGCCGTGGCCTTTTTTTTTTTTTTTCAGTAAACTTGCGCGACATCACAACATTCCGGCGTTTCCCACACAGAGTGCACTCGGGCGGGGCGCCAAAGTATATTTGCTCACCCTTTTTAAAAACCTGCCCGAGAGAGCGATGGCACGATGGCATCCGCGGTCAGTTCCCTCTCGCGCGCCCGCTCCTGTACCCCAAATATATTCATTAACACACAGTAATGTAAATAAATGTCTAAAACACTCTTTGGTGTACAAACATGGTGCTGTTTGTTGGAGCCCTTGAACACCAAAGAGTGTTTAATGTGGGTTAGACGGAATGAATAGAAACATCAAATAAATAAAAACACTCTGTTAAAGGTCACATGTATTTGTTGCATGTAGCAGGTCGTACAACAAAGTTCATAAAACAGGTTTGTGCTGGCGGGAAATGCCGACTCGCTCCCCTGGCCTTCACCGCAAGTGTAATAAACACCTGTTAATCACATTCGTTCTCTCCAACACCCTGAACTGCTGATGTGAGAGTCGTCCCACTGCGTAAAACCTTCTCCAGCACATCCCAAAGGTTCTGACTGGGGTGAAGGTCTGGACTCTGCCGGGCCATGTGTGATGCCTCCGTCTGCCTAAACCGCTGTATTACAGTCTGAGTCTGATGAATCCGGGCAGCTGTGAATACGTCCGTGTCCTCAGGGAAGAGAAGCTCCATAGATGTGATGTGCTGGTGATTCGGTGCATTCAGGTGGTCATGTGACTTGAGCGACTGAAGCGACTCCAGATCATAACGCTGCCTCCTTTCCCTATTAATCATAGCCATGAGGTCGGCTAGCCCTGTCTGTGATTTTATTTCACCGTAAGTGTAAGTGATCTCTCATTTATATCATTCAAAAAGGGTTTTTTTTTCCGCCCACATTTTCTTGACGGTTTTACCCAGTCGTCATGTCTGTATTCAGCGCCGCCATATTTCACCTTCGCTCTGCTTTTAGCTCTTTGTCTCGAGGTCATCAGCAGTCGTATAAGCGTTTCACTTCATATCACACTGTGCATGACCGCGTATGTGACGAATAAAATTCGAATTTGAAATTGTTTCTACGTCGTAGCTAATGATGTCGCAGCACGTCGGCGCTGCGTCTAGTCGCGAGTTTGATCCTGTAGCGATCCGGAGCAAAAAATCCTGCAAGTGGGGACCTGATGAGACACACAACAAGAGCCGTATTACGAAACACAATTTGATCCTGTTTATTAAATATTATATACACACACACTTACACACACTTACATCAGGGGACGCGGGAGGAAACCACAAGCTGAAGGTTTAGGAGCAAAGCTGCGTTTAACTCCATGCACACAGCTGCACTGGTGTGAGTTCTGAGATAAATAAATTAAAAAAACCTCTGTTTTAATGTTTATAAAAAACAACGACATAATCACAGCATGTGTTAATTACAGAGTGTGTTAACGTTTTAAAGTGTATTAAAAAAATGATTCCATTTTAAAAAGCTCAAATTCTCATGGTTTTCAAAGTCCACAACAATAACTACATCAGATAAATGTGTGTGTGTGTGTGTGTGTGTGTGTGTGTGTATAAAGAAGCAGATGTTGTAGTCAGTGTGTGTGTGTGTGTGTGTGTGTGTGTGTGTGTGTTTCAGATCAGAGCTGTACTCGAGTAAATCATTAAGCCGTGTTCCAGTCGCCTTAAGAGAGCTGAAGGACTTTGCGTCTCTTCCTGCCCCCCCCCCACGGTTTTACCGCTCTGACCCACACGTGACCCCGGGAGCAAACAGGAAGTCCTTGGCAATATCTACGTGTCGTTAAGACGTCCTAGATAACGTCCCGATCAGTGAGCAGTGTATTGCGTAACCGCTGTGAGATCCTGCGGCAGCAGTCACTAACTGAACAGTTTCCTGGGAAAAAAAAGTTCAAAATAATAATAATAATAATAATACTGACCTGCCAAATAAATCAGAATTTCCAGTTTTAGTTCATCTCGAGTCTCCTGAGCAGAAGCAGAATTGTTCTTATGGAGTCTGAGGGAGTCTGACGGAGTCATTAACCTCCTGCGGAGCTCAGTGTAGAGCCGTTAGCCGCGTCACAGGTGATGCTAATGAGGCTCTGTGTGAGGTAACGTGAGGGCATTGTGTGTGTGTGTGTGTGTGTGTGTGTGTGTGTGTGTGTGTTAAAGTAAAATCATCAAAAGTGATGAAGTTGCTTGTTTTCTTCCAGCCACTGCAGTTTAACGATTGATTTTCTGAATCGATTCATTGTTGCATGTAACGTTTGTTTTTCTTGTCACTTGCGCTACAGCAGCTGCACACACGCGTCCCTCACGTCACGTCTCTTCACATTAATAGGACACAATAATCTTGTCGTGTGTCCTGAAGATGTGTTCGTTATCAGAGCCCCGGGTCGCGCCTCATAGCTTTTTCTCACTAGTTTGCTCGTTTTGGTAAATGGTGTGCACAATGTACGTAACACAAGGCGATGGACGTGAGTGAAGCGTGTCTCCTGTGTCGAGGTCACGTGGACGTGAGACGTGCACACAGGAGACACGCTGTGTCCCGAAATGGTAATAAGATTCAGTCACACTGATAACTATTAAGTGTCCTTGATACAAGCTCTCGAAGTTCTCACACACACACCACACACACACCACACACACACCACACACACACCGCACACCACGCGCACACACACGCACACATAAAATGTGGAAACAAGTTGTATCCCATACACACGCAATAACATCACGAGCATCACTGAACTTCACGGCCACGCCCTAATCTATTGACCAATCAGGATCCAGAACTTGGGAGCAGCTCGCTGTAAGAGCAGTCACATGGTGGAAATGTTCTAGAAATAGGATCTGATTGTAAGCTGAAGGTCTCCGTCCCCGGAGCTGATTGTTTCTGTCTCCGCGCAGAGCTCGGGCTGCTGTTGAAGTCGTGTATAGACCAGGGGCAGCTGGTTCCTGATGACGTCATCTCCCGCCTCATGCTGGCCAGCCTCCGAGAAATGGAGCAGAGCAGCTGGCTGTTAGACGGTAAACCTCCCTCACACACACACACACACACACACACACACACACACACACACACACACACACAATGCATCATTTTAAGCTGCAGGGACACTTGGAGGGAGGTTGGTTTATGTTCATGTGGACGTGGTTTCAATTGGGTCAGGAACCAGAACACATCACCAGTGCGTCTCGTCTCTTCAGAGATCACTGCGTCTCGACGCGACACACTGCAGCGGTGGAAGGCGGCAGAACGTCGGCTGGCCGAGTCCCTCAGCAGACGTCACCGCGGTTGAGCCGCGTTTCACCTCCTGAACATCAAACTGAACAAACACACCACAACCCTGGGAAAGCACCACAGAAGAAGAACCCGGCGGTGTGGTGATGTCAGGGGTGGGCGGCTCCATGCGGGCACTGCAGGCGAGGGGGACGCGTACTTACTTTAAGGTTGTGTGTTCCAAGACTTTTGCTCACCCAAGTGTGGCGAAGTCTCCAGCCCAGGTGTCATGTCCTGATGTTTCGTTTCATGTTTGTCGTTTGATCTCAAACCTGAATGTCTTCAGATGGCTTAGCAAAAGCATAGACATTGTGTTCCAATACTTTTGGAGGGGAACGTGTACAGGGCGTAAGATTATTTAAAACGTGATATTATCAGTGATGTAATAAAATAATGAAAATGATTTCGGTGTCTTTGGACCGCATGCTGCGGAGTCTTTTGAATGAGTCGGTGCAATAAAAGTGGAGTCGTTTTATTCATTAGCCCCGCCCTCCTGGTCTCTCTCGCAGGTTTCCCCCGGACGGTGTCTCAGGCCGAGAGCTTGGACGGCGCCTTCACCGTGGACACGGTCATCAACCTGGACGTGCCGTTCGAGACGATTAAGCAGCGGCTGACCTCGCGCTGGGTTCACCTCTGCAGCGGCCGAGTCTACAACACCGACTTCAACCCGCCCCGAGTCCCCGTGAGTGACGAGCTCCACCCCCCGGCCGCGCCCTCACCCGCGAGCTGTCCTCCAGGCGTGCGGGACGAGACGGCAGTCAGGGTGTAGACGAGATCCTTAGACTTATCAAGTCTTATTTATGTTTGAAACTGGCCTGACCTCTGACCCGCTGACGAGATCGACGAGAACAGAGGACGATTAGGACGATTGTCTCACTCGGACTTCGTCTTTCTTTGTTCTGAGGCTTTGGAAAGGTCAAAGGTTACGGTCTGCTGAGTAAATCATCAAACTGAAGGCCAGAGAAAAAAGTCGTTTATTACAGAGCCAGTATCAGGTTATGAAGCTCAATCGTTTATTTCAAATCTCTCTGATTAGTTTGGGTTCTTGTTCGTTGATATTTCTGGTAGTTTATTAATGATTCAGCATAAGATCATGAAGCAGCGCGTGTAGAGCAGCGGAGGAGAAACCTAATCCAGACTGGAATCAGCCGAGTTCAACATTAGTGCAGAACGTGAAGCGTAGTGTGTGTGTGTGTGTGTGTGTGTGTGTGTGTGTGTGTGTGTGTGTGTGTGTGTCTCAGTGACGTCGTCCCGACACGGCAGAACTCCGGAGCAGGTTTCTGTCTCTGCCACGTAACGAGCGAGCCGTCTGCGTCTGAAGGTCACGTCTCAGGAACGGCAGGGCTGCATTTAGAGCCCGAGTGCAGGCGCCCTCAAGAGTGTGTGAGTGTGTGTGAGTGTGTGTGAGTGTGTGTGAGTGTGTGTGAGTGTGTGTGAGTGTGTGTGAGTGTGTGTGAGTGTGTGTGTGTGTGCACCAATCAAACGCAACTCCTCCTCCTTGTCCCTTTTAGATAAATTTTACTCAGGACGTCTGTTTTCACTCGTTAATTCCAGACGTTTATTCATCACTGCATTCATTTCAAAAATGTTAAACGCATTATTCGGTGCAGTGTAGCTTTAAATTTGTCTTTTTCTTTTTAATTTTCTTCTTATTGATCGTCACATCAAGGATACGATAAAAATGCTGATTAATTAGTATGATATCGTTGTGGTTAATAAGGCGTGATTTTAAAACGATATATGATAATTAAAGCTGTAAGATTATTATCTTGACTGGGTCACATGGGCCTTATTATAAAAATGACACTAAAAGTATAATAACTCTAAACTTTATTTTTTTATTTACAGTCCATGACTGCTGCTGAGTGTAATATTATATTTAAAGTTCCTCAAATTCAAGTTTTTTTTTTTTTTTTGAAGTTTGTTCCACTTTTTGCTTATGTTGGTTCCCGCTCGTCTCGTCTCGTCCCGTCTCAGACGTCCTGCTTTCTGTCTGTCTGTAAGCTGCAGTTATTTCTGGAAGTGACCTCGCGCCAGGTTTGTGTGTGAGACTGATATGAAACGATCTGGGTGGAGGGCGCGGTTAGAAGTGGGCGTGGGCTCTAACCGTCTCTGCCGAGGGCACGTACGCCAGGAGTCCAAGTAAACCTCAGAGTCTGATGTTAAACCATTTAAATATTGTGTATCGCTTCGTTACACACACTGTGAAAACGTGACCCACACATGTGACACGGATGTGAACTAAACAATGTAAACAAACATGTTCTGGAATGCTCCTGGCTCAGTGTGTGTGGTGTGTTGCGTTCACTGCAGGGTTTTGATGATGTCACAGGGGAGCCGCTGACGCAGAGAGACGACGACAAGCCCGAAACCGTGACCCGCAGACTGAAGGCGTATGAAAACCAGACTCAGCCAGTTCTGGAGTATTACAGGTAGGTGGGGCGCCATTTCTTATGAGCAGTTACAGCAGGGGTGTGATTAAGCAGAGTTACTTCTATCATCAACTTAATTAATTAATTAAGAAAATGAATTTTTGAGAAAATGCAATCAAGCCAAATGACTCCTTTAAAATTATGCTTTTTAAACAAAATTTACTTTTTTTTTTTTATGATTTTTAATCAAATGTCTTAACATTTTATCTCAGCAGAGCAAAGTCACTTAGAGTGACTCACTAAAATGTTTCAAATGTACTTTTTAAAATAGACTTTTTAACTAAAAGATTTAAAAAAATAATTAAGTAATATAGTTGCAAGCAACGATGACGGGCCCAAGCACCCGGTGCCATCGCCACCCTGGGGGCACCACACAACCTGCACACGGCACACACTATACAGGGCTGATGTCAGTTTATGATCTGTGATATACATAAGTATGTTTGTGGGTGGGAGAGTGTTAACATTGTGATGCAAGTGTTTGTGCATCATGAGAGAGGTGTGTGTGTGTGTGTTAACATTTGTAATGGTTGTGTGTGTGTGTATGTGTGTGTTAACATTTGTAATGGTTGTCTGTGTGTTTGTGTGTGCGTGAGACAGAGATGTGAGTGTTAATATTTGTGATGTGTGATATACAGTACGAGTGTGTTTGTGTATGTATTTGTGTGTTGTGCGCATGTGTCTGCATGTGTGTGTGCGCGAGATGTGTTTGTGTTTGATTGTCAACATTTGTGATACAATGTGTACAATAGGCCACAGATGCTGGAAGAAAAGCCTCACACTATGATGATGTCACTGAACGTGATGTCACAGAATATAATGTCACTCACTATAAGGCCACACAGAAAGTTATTAATCATTTTTCGGCGTACATTTAAGACATTATCACGGCTGACCCGTTTGAGATATCGAAAATCCCTCCGCAATTTTGCATCCTCAATGTCTTTAGATCTCTTTGGCCCGGTTTGGTGACGATCGTATAAATTCCCTAGGAGGAGTATATCAAAATCCATCGGGTGCGTTTTTGCAAACGACCCAAAATAACCGGCCTCCTGTTGAGTTGAGCCCAGGACATGCAGTGCGAAAGTTGTTCGGCTCAATGAGCTCTAAATGTGTACCGAGTTTCGTGTGCCTACATGAAAGTGTGTATGAGCCAGGCAGCAAAATCTCATGTGACCACGTGACTCTCAGGCATCCTGATGGCAGCAGATTCCAACCTGTCTGCCAGGTTTCATGAGTTTTTGAGCATGTTAAGATCCCCGAAAAGTCCAAAAGGGTGAAAAAAAACCTATAGTGCTTGGGCCCTAAAAATTACGCATTTTTAAATGACTGAAGAAAAATTATTTATTAAATTTACTTTTAAATGGCAAGTTTTTTTTTTTTTTTACTTTTGAGCAGAATTACTTTTTCGAGTAAAATTATTTTTAACAGAATTAAATAAAAAAAAAAACTTTTTTTTTAAATTATTTGTTTATTTTTGCCTGATGTAATAAAACCCTGAGTGATGTGGCATCTGATCGCGTGTTGTTGTTTAGAAGTTGATTATTTTTCTGTAACACAGCGCCCTCTAGTGCTTTATTCCTCTAACGCCACATCAATTTACAAACAACGGTTTTGTTCTTTTATGAATGAGACTTTACACTTTTTATCCATTTCTAGTTTTGTATACTGTAATACCTAAAACGTGTGTAATTGCTAATATGGTGAAGAAGCCAAAAAGGATATCAGAAGTAGAAGCTTTTTAATCTCATTACATTTAAGACCAAAATAAAAAATAAAAAGTGTCTGGAGCGAAAGCGAGTTTTTGCAGCTGCTATAGTATCAGTATGGAAGTAGAAATGGATAAAAAGTATATAACTAATATTACACTGTGTGTGTGTGTGTGTGTGTTTTTAACAGGAGTAAGGGAATTTTGGCGACTTTTACTGGAACTGAAACCAATAAGATCTGGCCTCACGTTCACGCCTTCCTCGCCAGGAGAATCCCGCAGCAGGACCGGAGCCGCGTGTAGTCACATGCAGCCGCGAGCTCATGTACAGAATTCACTTCTGTCTGGAACTTCAACAAAATCACTTGTGTTTTGGTGGAAAGTTTTAAACTCACTGATTTTAAATGTTTTTAGTAGATGTTCACCCTGAAGTGTGTTTGAGCAGGAAGTCGTGCATTTAAACACAATCTTATTTCAGTAGTTTTACTCTCTTTTGCCTCACGGGTGCACTGGGCCGAGGTTTAGTTTTAAACATCTTTTTAATTTTTAGATTTAAAACTTTTTTTCTTTTTTTACCACAATCGCACTCCCTCACTCCTGCATTCCCACACGAAGTCTTAGAAGGAATTTATTAGCAAAATGAAGTTAATTGTTTAAAACTATTTCAAACACTTTAAACAAAGAGACTCAGAAAAAAGAAAGAAAAGAAAAGCAAAGAGAAAAAAAATCCATTTAAACTAAGAAGAGGGGAAGAAAATGTTATAAGAAAAAGAAGAAAAATCCATTACAGGGGAGAGAAAAGATTTAATAAAATGCACAGGAAGTGGAAAATTTTGGATTTTGTGGTTTGGAAAAAGTGGATTTTTTTCTTAATAATAAAAAAATATAGATAAGAGAAAATATATTACTCGTGTCCACTAACATTTCAAACAATGTGTTTAAAAAAATGAAAATAATAAATTTAAAGAGAAAAAAAAAAAGTTAAATATTTTTGGAAGTAAAGTGGGAGGTCTTATCCGGCGCAGGCCGCAGCGCCGCTGACCCGAGAACGCTTTTAAAAAAAAGAAAAACATCATAACATGAGACATTTTTTTGCACTAAAACACTCAGGATCTTCAGCGGTCGGATTCCTGTATGGGATTTTATTTCCTGCTGAATAATCTTCCTCACAAAGTTGCCTTAACTCACACACTCCTGTGTTTTTATTCCTAAACTCCATCTTATTGTCCAATTATAATCTCATTTCAACAAACATTCGTAAATAATCTGAAATTTATTTTAAAATCACTAATCACTATTTGATAGAAATTTTTATATCTAGAAGAAATAACGTTTGTATACAGATCATTTATGTTTATTATTGATTTCATGCCACTGAGCTGAATAATGATTAATAAATATCTGAAATGTTGTTTTGTGTGGAATTTATTATAAATCACTATCAGAGTTCCTTTCGCAAAACCGCTTTATTAGGAAACACCTGCGATCTGTTCCTCCAGTCACGTCTCAGATGAACTTCGAGCGCTCCAGGTGAAGAGAAAAATCAAGACGTGAGAGATGATCAATTACTTGCGCATGTTGCTCTGTTCAGTTTCGGTGGCTCCAGTTCCTGTCTGATGGTGAAGAAGAACCTGAAGCGCTTTTCTGCTCACCACGGTTCATCATTTGTTTCCTATCAGCTTCTCTGTCCTTTTTTTGGATTTTCGCTCCATTGTTTATACATTTGAGAGATTAAGACCTGCTGAAATCTGTAAAGCTTTTCTGATATTCCTGAGATGAAGGAATGTTATACTGGTAATATCTACACGAGCACCAAACGAAAGCCTGAAATCTATAATCACACCGAGGTTTTTCTTACTGTTGCATGTGATGGAACAGAGATGCCGTCCAGATTTACTGTGCCATCAGAAAGCTGACTTCTAGCAGCATGTGGTCTTAGTACTAGTACTTTGGTCTTGACAGGATTAAGCAGAAGGAAGTTAATTAGCATCCAGTGTCTAATATCCATCTCACACTGCTCAACTTTATTAAGATGGCTTTGTGGAGACAACTGTCCCAGAAACCTGGTGTTCCTATTAAAGTGGCCAAGAGTAATGAATCCTTGCTGGCCGGAAAAAAAAAAAAAAAAAACTCTAGATGAGGTCAGAAATATGATGAGGCTCCGGGGCGGGTAAAAAATAATGAATATACACACACAAGCGGAGTGTTAATGTGTTAAATGAAGAATTCAGCAGGATATGCTAATGAACTTGTGTGAATGAAAAGTGTGAGATGCAATGAACCCTGATTAGCATTAGCCAGTTAGCGCTCAGTGTGAGTTTAGTAATAAACAAACGTCTCTGAGGAGCGCGGTGATGAAGTGCTGCGGGAAATCAGATCAGACTCAGGAGTGTTTCTCATAAATACAAACTTTATTATTGACAGGATGTTACAATCAGATGCGGCGGTCTTAGCCACGCCCACCTGCCGCAGACGCTCCCGTTCCTCTTCGACTCTCCTTTCCGAAGAGGAACTGTCCATACTGTTCCTCAGAGAGACGGAGTGTGTACGGAGTGATGCTAAACACTCACAAACAGCTTGCTAACAATCGATCGCCTCCGCGTTCATGACGCTATCGCTCGGTTTCTGTGTATCACGCGTTCGGCACGGAGTTGTGAATCTGTGAATTTTTACAGCACTGTAAAGATCTGACGAATCCAAACACACGTTTTTCTTTCTGTTTACCTCGCTAGCTTTAAATGCGCTCTCTATAGCTACTACTGGTTCCGCAGAAAAACAGGCCACGCCCACAGGAGGCGCAGGGACTGAGTAAAGAATAAAAGTGTAATATGACACGTGGTTCTTTTTTTTTTTTTCGTTATCGCGTAGAGACACTTGTACAGACACGTCCTTCCCCAGCGAGCGTGAAAATCTAATCATCTGTCCGATTCACGGCTTTGTAATCAGACTCGATTAGCGATGCGCACGATGATCGATGTGACTCCTGTCCCAGCTTTATTTTTCTTCCCGACATTCTTTGTTTAAGGAAGAAATTTAAGTATTGAGGTTAAAGGTTTTTCTCATGTTAAAGGTCAGACCTCACGTAGAACTGTGGCGCGTCCCTGGTTTGAATTCGTCTCTTTACAGCCTCGTTATCTTTTTTTTTTTTTTTTTTTTGCCATTAACTATAATTTGGTTAGAATTCAAGACTCGAATGTTGCTGAGCTGACGGCGTGGTGTTGCACACACATTTAGGAAATGAACATAACGCGGTGTAGCAGACGCATGGCGTTTTCACACAGATGTACTGAAATCGCTCACGAAGGCGTTCCCTCATTCAAACTGAACTGAAATGTAAAAACCTGCGAGTCGTCGACCTGGAACATGAACTCTGTTCCTGAACACGGCCGGCGTTAAACACTGAGCAGGGAGCGGAGAGCAGCACACGTGACGCAGCGCACACGTCTCATTCAACATACATTGACGTGATTTGGCTGTTCAGTGCGGCTGTATGCAGCACACGTGTGTGTGTGTGTGTGTATATGTGATCTCTCTCACAGGTCATGTTTTATTTCGCTGTATTAAACGCTGCAAGCTGACACCGCGCGACAGCACAGAGTTCGGATCTGATGCTCAGGCTAAGATTAGCTCCTGGCTCTGGTTTTTTTTAATCACTGCGCTATCTGATCTCCGCAACTCGGAAATATCAGCAGCAGTGTTAGTATTTGCCGTGTGCGTAATAATATGATTAAAAAGAAAAATAAGTCTTTCTTTTTTTTTTTTTTTACATAAATTCATTCACTGCAGGAATGTAAAAAATAAAATAAAATTATTCCAGACTGTCAGTTTCGATGATGATGGAAGGTAGCTAGAGGTTTTTTTTTTCTTCCCCCAAGTCTGTCTTTAATCATAATTGATGTGAATATAAGTATATTAACTATAGGTCTCATCTCAGCTGTTATAATATAAATGTTAATATAATATATAATATATATAAATAATATAAAAGTAATAGCAGCCAAAAATGCCTTCCAGAGTTCAGCTGAGACCCAAAAGAAGCTTCTGCAGTCGCACTGAGCTACATCCAGTTAAAAGTTACGCTGTATTTAATACACATTTACATTTTTCCCCCCACAGAAATAGCTGTACTGCTAATACAAGTCATAGCTAGTTCCAGGGAAAGAAAGTAGTTCAATTTGTACTAAATATTAGGGACAGGGATCACCACGAGGTAATCTCTACTACATACTGGGTAAGTCTGAAACGTCCATACATGACATAGTTTAGTGGGACTGTAGAAGCTTCAGCTGACTATACGCATGAGGACTCGTCTATTTGTGTCCAGGTATAACTTAAAAAAAAATTGCTAAATAAATAACGTTACAGAAGAATATTTGTATGCAAATGTATTGGGGGGGGGGGGGGGGGGA
>JAAGKR010005895.1:17295-29795 GCA_011419295.1 Clarias macrocephalus
CCCCCGCCGACAATCCGGGCCTCCTGAAAAGAGAAAGGAGCGAGTGTGAGAAAGTTACCAGAAGAACTCGTTCATTCAGTAAAACCTAACAGCTGTTATACTTACAGTACTGCACACAGGTCGAGGGCACGTACAAGAAAATGCCATAAGCAAAGATGCCTTTAAAAACATTTCTAAATGAAAAAGGAAATTCTATAAAACGCACTGAAGAGTAATAAAATAAACAGTCAGTATCTGGTGTAAAAAAACTCTTAAAAATAATCATTAGTGTTCAATATAAATGTGCGCAGTTTTGGAATATTCTTCTGTAAGGTTAATTATTTATTTATTTTTAGGTTATATTTTGAAATAGCGAATGGTTTTGTTAAAGGTAACGCAGTCATGATAAACCTATACACACACACACACACACACACACACACACACCTGTACTGAAGACAATAGGGTGCTTAAGTCTTTCGCTCAGTACCGTAAACACACTTCAATTATGATTTAAGACTGACTTAGGAGGGGGAAAAAATGATCCCTTTAAACATAAAATGTGACAAAGGGTTATGAATTAATTTTTGCATTTTATGTTAAAAAAAAAAAAAATCGAGCAGAACCAGGTGAGAAGGTTAAAGAACGCTTCGTGAAGTGATTCCACGTCTCTGAACAGCTCCGACAGGGGAGTGGAAAAACCACAAACAAAAAAAGCCGCAAAAATAGTGAAAACACAAACCAGTGTTTATGTCTCGCCTCGAGATCACGTCAGAAACGTGAAGAACACGCAACAAATGCGCAGAAAAATACTGTGTCCTGTCTCAGTTCTGCTTCTATACACTACCTGCTTAGACAGATATAAAGTGCAACTCTCTGTAGGATGCAGACGCCCAGCAGTGCGCGCACACACGCACGCGCACACACGCACGCGCACACACGCGCGCACACACACGCGCGCACACACACGCACGCACACACACGCACGCGCACACACACGCACGCGCACACACACGCACGCGCACACACACGCACGCGCACACACACGCACGCGCACACACACGCACGCGCACACACACGCACGCGCACACACACAAGGTCTCTGACGGCAGCCCAACTCTTCCTCCTCCCCCGCCCCCCTCTCTTCCGTCTCTTCTTCCTTCCTCCTCTTCTTTCATTTCTCTTTGCCCCCCCCACACACAACTCTTACTTCTCCTCGTCTTTCTCTCCTCCAGGATGAAGGTCGTGTCCACTCGTCTGATCTTCACCCAATGTTCAACATCATTGTCCCAAACATGTGCAAGAGACATGGTGTGTGTGCACGTGCATACGTGTGTGTGTGTGTGTGTGTGTGTGTGTGTGTGTGTGTTAGGACATCTCCATCCTCCTCTGATCCTCTGTTTCTGTGTCGTCGTCTTTAGAGCCCTGCCCAGAGTGTGAACAAAGCCCCGCCTCTAAACAACGCTTTATATGATACTCCGCCACCTGAGAGAAACAGAGATAAAGATAAAAAAGTAACAAAAAGCAAAGAAAAGCAGGAAATAAAGAGATAAAACGACTACACATCCTTTTTTTATATAAACACACACACACCATACAATAAAATGATGTGTAATAATTTTAATCACAGTGCTGTTGAATTCTCTGTTCTGATTGGTCAGAGGGCGAGTTATACCGTTAGTATGTTTGTGTGTGTGTGTGTGTGTGTGTGTGTGTGTGTGTGTGTGTGTGTTTGTACCTGTGGGTTCATGGTGCTCAGGACGTTCTGCAGGATGTGCATGTCCTGTGACTGGATACACACCTTCAGTTCCTGTAGGAGAATCACACACTGATGCAGTTACTCAGTAACATTATAACGCTTTGTAACACACACATGGAGTGAAGAACACTGAACACAGGAACCTGAGTACATCAGTAGGACCACAAGTACCTTATCAGAGAAACGGCAGCGTGTGCACTCGTGTGTGTGTGTGTGTGTGTGTGTGTGTGTGTGTGTGTGTGTGTGTGTGTGTGTGTGTGTGTGTGTGTGGTACACTTACAGGAGGCAGAGACTCCAGCACCTCTTTGGGGTCGAGTCGGCAGCTGGCCGGGGTACTCTGCTGCTCAGGAGCGTTGGGCGTGTCCACTTTGGGTCTCACGGCAAAGTCCCTCACTCTGTGTTTAAAGGCCTCGAGTTCAGTGTGGAAGACGTCCAGATACCCCTCCTGCCCCGCCTTAATACACAGAGAACATGGAGTTAGACAGCACTGACGGGTACAGGGTGCTCCTGCAGGTTCTGAGGTTTTACTGTGTGGTTTAGCCTCTTAACAGATTTATTTATTTATGTTTTAGAGAATCTGACACAAATGTGTACATGTAGACTCCGACTAACGAACAATTTCCATTCCGGGAGCACGATCGTAAGTCCGATTTGTTCTTAAGTCGGACAGAGTGAGTCTTATAACCCTAACCCTTTGACATGAATGTAAAAGAATAACAATCCACTTCACTAAATCTCTGCTGCCTCTCCCCACACTGCCATCATGTGGCCAAGAACCATAACCGCGCCTAAGGAAATGAGACTCAGTGAAATGTAAGTGTTGTCTTGGAGTCTTTAAATCGCTCCTGTTTAAAAAGAAAAAAGTGTCTTCTGTAACTGGTATCGCACCTGTTGAACAGGGAGTGTACTAGGACACAATTTTGCCCACTCCTATATGGCGACATCATGCACCTTTTTTTTATTTTATTTTTTTAAATGACTTCACCTTTTCCCCAAGAACTCTGGTATGAACAAGAATTCATACTCGGTTCTGTAACGGCAGGAGGTTTTCTACAATACCGTCTCCATCACAAGGTTTTTCACAGACACTGCCTTTTGGTTTTTGCCAAATTGCTTTCTGGAATTGCGAAGAAACTACTCTGTGATGGTAGAGACGTGTTATCTCAAGATCTTACAGAGACCTGGACAAGCCGGCAATGGTGTTAAATCTTCGCCACTTGTAGATGATTGATAGTTTGGAAAAGTTCTGAAAAGACCTGACCAGACCCCTGAGGCTTAAATGAATTTAAATACGTTTCCTTAAAGATAGTCTCTAAGAGTGTTGGCACACTATGTCTACTTTTCCTCACATATAAGAAAACTCTTCTCAGGGATTGTATTTCCTCGCCCACACGTCTCAAACTTGTTCCAGCTTGATAATGTCCCTGCGAGTAGCCGCATGAAGACATGGGTTGCCAAGTCTGGAGTGGAAAAATACATGTCCTGTACAAAGTCGTGACCTGGCGCGCTGTGTGTGAGCCAGGCCTCCTGGACATCTCATCATCAGCGCCTGAGCACACTTATCCTCTTTTAGCTGAGTGAACATAAACCCCCCACAGCCACGCCCCGACATCGACTGGAAGGGCCTTCCGGAGAGTGGAGTGTGTTCACAAACACCGGGGAATAAATCCGGAATGGTGCTGATCAACACGCCCCCCTTTGGCCGTATAGTGTATATACAATGAGATGAAATAAATATAAACAGTATAAAAGAAAATTAGTATAGAGCAGCAGTGCGCTGCTTGGAATTTCAGTAAAATCAGCTTCACTAATAAGTATGTGCACCCTGAGCATGTTTACCAGGAAATAAATCTATTGTTAGTTTGTATTTCTTTTGTGCTTTTGTCTAAGTGTAACCTGAAAATGAAACCTTCACTTTATCATCAGTGAAAGCTCAGTTCTCTCGCACAGGTAATCCCCGATTTACAAACGAGTTCTGTTCCAGGAGCATGCTTGTAAGTCGGCTTTGTTCTCAAGTCTGAAAAGTGAGGCTTATATGCCTTTTGAGACAAATATACAGTGTAAAGCATACAAATCCACTTGACTAAATCTCTGTCCCCTTTTCCCACACTGCCATCATGTGGCCAGAAACCATAATTGTGCTTAAGGAGTACTTAATCTCACAGTGTCTTCTCTGCACCTATGGGCATCCCGGTTGGTATTTTGTCTCAGATCCGTTTTCCACTGCATTAGACTGTGAACTTGAAGATTTTCTGAAATTAGTCGAATGTTCTTCAGATTACAGTGCTGTGAGACTTTTTTTTTTCTCCCTAATTTCGTTGTGTCCAATTCCTCCCTGTCACTAGGGGGCTCCACATTAAGATTACTACTACCACTCATTCAGGAGGGCCTACTGTGACACTTTTTAGACTAGTCCTCACACCGTGGTGCAGGTAAAGCAAGCCCAAGCATTCAAAAGGAGAGATGATCGTGTCTCTGGAATGCTAGTGAATACAAAACCAGCCTTCAAACTAAACTACCTAACATGAACCAAAACCATAGCGGTGAAAATTAATATTGAGTTGGACTGAGTAAGAAGATTAAACCCCCTGCGCTCATACAGAAGCAATGTGTGCTCACAGTGTGTGTACAGGTTCCCGTGTGTTCTTACTTTGGCTTTCTGGAAGAACTGGCGGAAGCAGGCGCGAGGATCCCGCTGCTCACTGCGCGCCATCTCCAATATAAACTGCATGACTACAGCCTGGTGAGCGACCTGCTCCATCAGAGCTTCCTTCTGAAAGAGAGAGAGAGAAGACACACACACACACACCATCTCACAAGCTGAGTAATGACATAATCATATGACCGACTGTAGAGTTCCTGAGAACCGGAAAAATGTTCTGTAAAAACGCCAAATCTTTTCTTCAATAAATAAATTAACACACAAACAGCTAGTTACTACATCAATCACTCATGTGTTGCTATAGCAACTT
Source organism: Clarias macrocephalus (assembly GCA_011419295.1). Classification (NCBI taxonomy): domain Eukaryota; kingdom Metazoa; phylum Chordata; class Actinopteri; order Siluriformes; family Clariidae; genus Clarias; species Clarias macrocephalus. Next base: position 22,006 of record JAAGKR010005895.1, read on the forward strand.
CGCACCATCAGTGCTCTGTTTAAGAGCCTTTAACATTAATACTGATTTATATATATACTGTGTGTGTATGTATATATAATACATATAAAAATGTGTTCACGTTCCCTGAACATCGATTTTTCCTCTAAAATGTTTTATTCTCACTGATAGTTTCCTCAAGTTTACACTGTTCTACACACACCTCATTATAACCTACCTCATGCACTAAATCCGAAATTGCTATTCGATCTCTTAATATGCTCCCTACATAGGGGACACCCTAATGTCAGATTCAGACGCTCTAAAGTGCACACTCATGTTCTCATAATCTCCATATTAGTGCATCGGGTGCGAGTCTGCTACATAGGCACCCTATTTCAAGGAGCAGAACACCATTTAGGACACAGCACTGTGGTCTTGTTGAACGCTCCAGTATACGGTATGATCATGTGACTGCATCATGTGACCCCAAAATGATATTTTTTCACCAAGTGAGTCTAAATATTTACGACCCTCGTCTCTGTCACGCTGCCCTGTGATTGGTGGAAGTCACACAGGCTCATAAATTAGTGATGAACTTCCCCAGGTCATCACTCTTGCATGTTTTTTTACCTCCTCAGCGTAGAGACGAAAGCACCATAAGATCAGGTAGTTGGCCGTTTCCTCACAGATCAAGTGGGGCAGCTGGGCCAGAAAATGCTGACTGTCGTCCCATCTCCTCAACATTCCTGATGAGTGAGAACCAGACGAAACTGACTGAGATTAAGATTAACAATCAAATATTTGCCGAATGGACCTTACAGCACAGTAAAATTATTATTTCACAAATCCTAGTTAGAAAACTAGAGGGATAAAGTGCAGGGTCAGCCAGGATACAGCACCCAGGTTGAACGCTTGTGTGCCGCCTAGTGGTAGGCAGAGGTAGTGCTTATAACAAACATCAGACAGAAATACCTTGAAACACAATGGTTCTTTGTTCTGCAACATCTGAGACAGCAAGATGCCAAATAACTCAAGATAAAATCTTAGCAAAAGGTCATGTGAAGACTCTTCTAGAAAAGGAAGAAATTCCGCCCGAGAAATTCTCCTCTAAAATCCCAAACATCCTGTACAGGTATAAAAAAGCTTTACAGACAAGTACAGACAGAGTATTTATTAAACACAGACCAACCCACCGAAATGCTTCAGTTCCTCCTCGTGGCGCTGGATGAAGTTTAAGTTCTTGTCGTAATCCGTGTCCATCCCCCTGGGCCCGGGATCGTTTATGATGCTCTAACATAAATATTGGCACCACATCAGTAGAACGCAACATGCAGATTTATATACGTACAGAAAGGTTTAACATTCTGACTGTTACATTCTACGTTTTGATGAAATAACGGTCTATTAAATTCTGAATATTTTATATTCGATTTTAAAGAACTACATTATGAAGCCTTGAACACTACAGAATGGTTAGAATTGATTTTTAATTTGTGAAAAAATAAAACCACTAAGCATGCTTGATTTTTTGTGAGTTTACGGTAAGAAGGTTAGTTTATTCTTAACTAAGCGTTTTATGCTTTTCCTGGTGGTCCATGTTATGGAAATGATTACGTTAACTGGGGGGAAAAAGTAGGTATAATTGTCTGAACTTGGTCATGAACTGTACAGTACTTAGGAAAGTTTCAGATGGTGCCAATAATTATGATATAAAATGTAAATATATTAATTCATTAAAATCACATTAAATATTTAGATTTTAAACTATTCAATCAAATAAATTAAATAAATGCCAATTCATTCACACAGTCTCTCTTTTGTAAAAAGACTTCCTTGTTTGCAAAAACTCCAAATATTTGAACTTAATTTGGCTTAATTTACACCAAAAAATGACTTTAATTCTTTACATTAATTACATTTAAGACCAAGAAAAATATATATACTATAACTTTTACACAGTTGAATTTGCAAAGGTCGAAAAATAATCATAAATAAAAAAACTATTGAATTAATAAAAAAGAAAAAGACTATATTTTCTTTATATTTTCTTATAGAAAGGTTTATTTCATGTAAAACACGAGCTGCGGTTATCTGATGAATTTTATAATTTAATCCTTTAATATAAAATTTAGATGATGTTTTTAGATCAGTTCTTTTAGTCCAATAACAAATAGAAAACAACTGATATTAGTTAAACGGTATATGTCTTATAAAAATAAGGGTGATTATTTATTCATAAATAAGTTACGTACGTACGTACGTACGTACGTGTGTGTGTGTGTGTGAGTGTGCGAGAGTGTGTGTGCGTGTGCGTGTGCGTTTACTCTGTCGAAGCCGCCGTGTCCAGGCTCCAGTCCGGAGGTTGGACTCCAGCGGGAGTTCAGCATGCTCTCCTTCCTCCTCCACTCCTCCTCGGTCTGAGAGAGGTGCGCTGAGGAGGCGTGCGCTCGAGCCCGGGCCTGTTCTACCGACTCAGAACCGTGCAGCTCCAGACCGCTGAGCTGGTCCTGAGCCTCCACTAACTGCCAACTGGATACGATGGAGGCCTTCATACACTGCTGCTGCCTCTCACACAAAGACGCCATGCTCTCCGCACTGACCTGAGAGAGAGAGAGAGAGAGAGAGAGAGAGAGAGAGAGAGGGAACGACACACAATAGAAAGAGAGAGAGAGAGAGAGAGAGAGAGAGAGGGAGGGAGACAGAGAGGGAGACAGAGAGAGAGGGAGACAGAGAGAGAGGGAGACAGAGAGGGAGACAGAGAGGGAGGGAGACAGAGAGGGAGAGAGAGAGAGAGAGAGAGGGAGAGAGAGAGACAGAGAGGGAGAGAGAGAGACAGAGAGGGAGAGAGAGAGACAGAGAGGGAGATGGTGGGGGATAATCAGGATCGGCAGTGATGAGATTTGTTGTAGAATTCAGTTCTTCTTCCATTCAGTTTCTCTCTCCTCTCCATTTCAGATACACTCTGTTTTATAACCGACACACACACACCGTTTATAAGCCCTGCAGCACTGCGCTGTTACAGTTAATCACTTATTAACGTGTTATAAAGGCTCAGTCCAGCCACCATTTAAACACTCTTCCCTCAGAGTTTATTCCTGGACACCAGCAGTGCAGTAAATAGCTGATGATGATGGTGCAGGTTATTTCCATTAGATCCACACACACACACACACACACACACACACACACACACACACACACACACACACACACACCAGGTGGCAGATTTATAGTCATCCACAAAAGCACAGAAATCCCCTAATGCTCTGGGGGAATAGGGAGTAGGGAATGAGAGCAAGGCAATAGAGAAGAGGAACCAGGGAATAGGAGTTGAGGACCATGGAGTACAGAAAGGGGAATTAAGAGTGTGGATTTGGAATAGAGTGTAGTAATAATGTGGGATAGGGATTAGGACAGGGCTGGATCAGAAGTAGGGAGCAGGGCCCCAGTGTGAAGGCCCCATTAACACCCTCCTCCAAACGCAGGATAAAAATGTAACGGCAACGTGTGACGTCACAATGGGTCAATTCCCACCGTCATGATGATCTAAACGCGTTTGACTCAGTAAACGGGATTTTCCACCTGATTTCAGCTGTACAGTGTGAGACACCGCGCCGGTGTGTGGAAAGGGAGGAAGAATGATGACTGGAAAAAAACCAGAGAACGTCATCAGGAATAAAGTTTGCTAACTGTACAGAGTTGTTGTTATGCTAGCTCCAGAGCACGCGCAGTTAGCGACACGAGCTCAGCCGGGGGCGATTACTTATCAGCAGGGTGAAAGTTTAGAAGAACAAGGGGGTTAGGGTTTAAAAAATAAAATCCAGGTGGTTTTATAAACCCCGCGTTTGTTTGTGTGTGTGTGTGTGTGTGTGTGTGAGAGAGAGAGAGTGATTAGCTATTGAGGAGGAGTGAACTCAACTGAAGCTAGCTTAGCAAAGTTAATCATTTGAAGGCTTATACGTAATAAACAACAAACCAAGCGAATACACACAGTTGTGTGTGTGTGTGTGTGTGTGTGTGTGTGAACTTAATGTTTAGAAGGTTCGTTCGTTACCTCGTGCACGCGCGCCCGGTCGTCGCTCGCGCAGCGCTTCTCCTCAGGCGCTAACTTGGCGTTTATAAACCACTCCATCTTCAGCGAGTCTCCTCCTAAACATTCACGGTGGTGTTAATAACGCAGGAAAGTGGCTATTAATCGTCACACAGCCTGCACACGCGGTCATTTTCAGCTGCACTCCGCCATCAGCAGGACAGGGCTGTGTCCCAATCCGCTGAGTATCGCACTCTGGGGTTTGTGACGCTGCGCGCCGGAAGCGCTGTCTCACACCCCACGGAGTGCGCATGTGCAGAAAAGCTGGAGCGATTTGGAATTCAGCCTGCGACAAAACAACAACAACAATAATCTCAACTCATGTGTTCGCCTTTTATTTAAACTTATATAAAACTTTTCTTTTATAATTTTATATGTAAAATAATAATTCCAGAATGTTTTATAGTTGGCAACAAAAGATATTTGTATAATGTATGAGACTAACACAGGCGGTTAATTATGTTATTTATAGATTGGAAATAATTTGCAAAAAAAAACATATACATGAATTAATTCCAACATAAATATTTTATACTATTATATAAAACTGATATTAAACATATTATATAATAAACATAAACTGAATTATACATCTGAAAGGTGAATACGCCATAAGATTTTTCTTTTTTGCGTCACTTCATCAATCGTCCGTGAGACACAACATGTTTTGCATTTAGTTCCTCCCGGAAGTGCGCTTCACTTTAAATGCCTTTACCCGGTGTTTTTCTTTTCAGTGTAAGTATAATACATTTTACACATGTTCATTAATCCACACAACTAAACACTGATTATTAACATTTCTATATACATATGTAATTTCTGTACCAGATTAAAATAAACAGTAAAAACAAATCCTTCATTGTTTAGCTTTAACTAGCTTGTCAGTTTAGCTAGCATGTGTAAGGTGATTAGGATGAGCTAAACCTCTGGCTTTCTGAATTAAACTCTACTTTATGTGACACACACCACTGTAAAGGTCATAGTACTTTTTATAAATATTTGCTTGTTTGAAGGTTTGTTTGTTTGCTTTAAACGCCGATCTGGTCCTAAACGCGCGTGCTCACCGGTGTGTCTATTTATATGTCCGCCGCTCTGTTCTGACTTCCTGTTCAGAGTGTTAGTGTGCGCTGTGATCACAGCAGGGGTTTCACTGATGTGAGGATGTAATTGGATGTCTGTAATAGCTTGTGTGTGTGTAAGAGAGACAGAAAGCGTGTGGAAATCAGTGTCTTGTACCTCACACACTCCTCAGTGGAGTTCACGTGCTGCAGTTTCCATCTCACACTCAGTGCAACAAATAACATTTACACTCTTCAACAAGTCGATTAAGTGGATGAATAATAGAATACAGTTAAAAGCCAGAAATGTGTTTGTTAAATGTTAGATCATCTACATAAATAAAGGAGAGGTTTTGTCTGTACACTCTTTCAGTGATAACTCCATGTTTCTTACACTGCAGGACCAGAAACCCGTCTCAGAAACATTCTGTCTGTCCGTGTATCTGTCCAGTCAGATTTTGTCACAGCATCACAGAATTGACTGAATCTCCTGCAGTCCTTCTGTTTCTGCCTGAAGTTTAATCTGCACCATCAGTGAATCTAAATGTGGAGTAAAAGTGATGTTATGAACAGTTATGTGTGGGATTTAATAATCTACTTTAAAATAATCTACTAATGCGCTACTGTCTCAATGTAAACAAACACCTGCACCAATAGATATTAATTAGAAAAGATAAAGTGAATATTTTTACTGGGATTAGTTCATATTGTCACTTTGGCTGAAATAACAGCGCTGACGTGGTATAAGTGAATTTTAACACGCCGGAGTCGTTTTAAGACAAAACTTCATCTTTATCTGATCGACTTTTTCCATTTCTCATCTGTGATTCTCTCTCCGATTACCGAACAGGGAGTGTATTTGTCTGACCACCAAAGAAGAACAACTTAGTGTAAACAAGGCGTCAGATACTCGACCTTACAGAATGTGATTTCTGTGTGTTAATGAGTGAGACAGAGAGACACACAGACATGTACGTGGACTTCAACCTCAAATAATAATAATAATAATAATAATAATAATAATAATAATATCACTCATTACATTAAAGCTGGAGGTGGTAAATAATAATTAAGTTTTACTGTATGAAGTGATTCCCATAAGTTGAGCAGCAGGACGTTCTGTAGAAATAACAATTGAGACAATTTTTGTGTTGAATTGCTGCGTGGTTGTTTACCAAGTTATAATTACCAGTAATTAGAATGAAATCTTATCGGTGTACCACGTTTCCTCATGAATATACTATGAGGGAACACCATATGGTGATGAGACTCTTAGCCGGAATAAAAGGTTTTAAAGAAGTCTGTACGTGAATGACAATCCTGTCCGAGGTGGCTCGGAGCTCACTGCTGTCGTTCCCAGCGAGTGGAATGTCTGATCCTTGAAAATATTGCAGAAGAGACGCATCTGTGTGTGTGAACTGTACACACACTCATTTACCAACACCACTTGTAGGTTACAGGAACTCGTCTGGGAGTTATTGCCACATCCCCATACAGCCCTGACCTCGCTCCTGACATGTCCACATGTTTGGAAAAGTCATTAAAGGAGTTCCTGGGAGGCCGGCGCTTCAGACATCAAGCAGGAAGTCCTATAGAAAACTTTCTCCCTTGATGGTGTTCAAGCACTAATGACACACCGGGATCAGTGCGTTAGTGTACCAGGGGATTATATAGAGAGATAAAGGGAGTGTTTAGGCTCAGAACTGTGTTCTGTTATTCTGTATCTTTATCAGAAGTTCTTCTTTGACCTTGTAGTACACTCAGGTAAGGGGCGTGGCTTAAGTCCTAAAGGCAGAGTCAGACAGACATTAGGTGATTTGAATGCTTTAATGGACACTTCTTGTTTTTCTTGTACAGGCTGATAAAGGCTTCTTTATTCTGTCAAATGATGTAACCGTGGTGTCCTCCAGCAGCAGCATGTGACCATAACCAGCATGAACAGAGCTAAATGAAATCTTCTGTGATGCTCCTGATCTCACTAGTGTTCTCGTTTGGGTTTCATTCATTTGACCGTTACAGAAAAAAAAACAGTTTTCGGTCTGAGATTGTTGTTTTGTTCCTATGTGTGGTGTCGTACTCCATTTTGGCCATGTGGTGGCAGTATAACTGCACAGATATTAGTGTGTGTATATGTGTGGCGTTGAGTGCCAGGACCCTCCCCTGGGGAACAGGCGAGATAGAAACAGTCCAGACTTCAGCCTTAAAAACATCTACAACCTCAAAGCATGACATCCAGCCAGCTGGCAGCGGGCCGCGGCGTGGCCCGGCGTTCCCACAGGGAGGGAGAAAGTGTGTGTGTGTGTGTGTGTGTGTGAGAGATTGAGAGAGAAATATGTGGTGTATGTGTGTGTTTTTCTGCATTTTTACACCTCGGGCACTTTGCTCATACGTTCCTCATGCCAGGCCCATAAAGGCCGAGCTGCCTGGTGTTGGTGTTGGGTTCCTCTGCCAGTCTGACACCCAGAGCAGTGACGTGGGCACATCTGCTGATGAACTCGCATCCAGATCCATGGTGAGATGATGATAAGCAGAAAAACCTGGTGTGGACTGTTTCCTTGTCTGTCAGTGAGAACTTTGCAAAATAGCTCAGTGTGGAAAAGAAATAAATGAAAAAAAGTCATAAAAACAGGAGAAAAGTGTCGTCGTCTCTGGCGTGGATGTGAGGGAGATCAGGAACAGAT
>JAAGKR010005896.1:0-26144 GCA_011419295.1 Clarias macrocephalus
TGATGATTAGCGGGATCGACTGAGCTGACTTAATGTTACTATAGAGAACTTCAAATGCATTAAATTTAAAACTGTGTTTTTGTACGAGAGAAAGATTATCGTTATAAATAACTGCGACTCCTCCTCCTCTACCAGTTAGCCGAGGCTGGTGTATGTAGCTGTATCCAGGAGGACTAGCTTCATTTAGAGCTACATACTCGTCCTGTTTAATCCAGGTTTCTGTTAAACATAATATATCAAACTCCTGATCTGTGATAGTTTCATTAACAATAACTGCTTTAGATGCGAGAGATCTAATATTTAACAGTCCTAGCTTCAGATCAGAGGTGCGGCTGCGCATTCAGTGTGATCTGAGTTTGTGGTATCTATGTTAATTAAATTACTAAAACAGACTTTCTGAGTCTTTCTAAACTTAGCTCGGGGAACAGACGCAGTCTCAATATGATGAACCCTGAGTGACGACTCTATGCAGCTAGCAGACGGTTGGTTTAGCCTGTCTGTCTGCTCCCTGGCCTTGGATTGTCACCGATTAAGGCTAGCCTTAGCGTTAGCTTTGGCTGAACGAGTATGCCGCCGAGTCGTCACCCACTCGCCCCGCTGTGAGGGCTCTACTGCCGGAGTCGGGGGCTGGTTATCTCCGCCTGCGGCACCCAGACTTTCCGCTGCGGGAATGACGCTGCTCTCGCGCTCTCTAACCCTCTCTAGAGTCTGGATGCGCTCCTCTAATGCTAATATCTTCTCCGTCAGGGTGCTCACTAACACACACCTATCACAAATAAAATGATCACTAATGACGGAGGAAGAATGTCTAAACATCCTGCAGTCTACACACTGAGCGAGCTGAATGGTGGACATGATAACGTACCTTTGTGCCGGAGTTGTGATTATTTGCTGATGGATTCGCTTGTTGTTGGTCAGATGATATGCGCGTTCTCTCAAAAAGCGCAAAAACTGATAAAGTCCAGTAGTATTAAAGCGTAAAAACTAGTTTGTTATTTAGTAAAAACGGGAAAAATATATAATTATAAAAAAATATATATATATATAATCTAAAACGCTGTTACAAACAGACGAGTTACTTTCGCGGGAAGAATACGAAAAACAGGAAGGACCATATCCATATCCACATTTATTGTGACAACTAATTAGTCATTTTACCAGCTAGTCTTTAAACACACAACATATAATATTACTTACTTGCTGTTGACATGGGGTAAGTGCTTCTTAAGGGTCTGGTGCCACCTATTTCAAAATGTAAAAATTGTAAAGCCAAATTTTGATAGGACAAGCTCATGGCTGATCATTAACATACATACTTACCTGGTATGCAGCTGTCAAGAAGCAAGACAAAATTCTTAATGTTTCACCACAAATACAGACAAAAATTAAATAAAGAAAGAAAATACAGCAACCCATGTTGTATTATTTGAACTACTTTGTGGATGTAACAAACATTTAGACTTCTTAGAGTCAGAATTAGAATAATTAGAATTAATAGAATTAATTCAACCTAGTGACAAGTATTGTAGCCACATAAATCCAAGGTATCCTACCCTGGTCATAGAGTGCCTGCTTGCTTTCCAACCTTAGTGGAACCATCGGTTTATGAGTGTTCCGCAAGACGAGCAAAGATTTTTAATAAATTTTGACTTAAAAAAATCTGCAAGTCTTGGTTTACGAGTGCCAAGTATCATGGATCATGCATGCGCTCTTATTTTGACACAGAGCATCACGTGATCACAATTGAGCCAATGATTTTGCTCTCTCTTACGCTGTGGAATTGTGGGTAATCGTCTCCCCTGCTGGGTCTTAGTGCTCATCACTGGTATAATCAACATCTCCCTCTCTGTTTCAGCGTGTCTCCTACGCGTGTGCCTGTGTAATTTGACACCGACTCTCACACACACTCTCTAGCCTTCACACCCCCCTCCTCGGCTTCACTCACACACTCTCTGCTTTACACAGAAACTCTGCTCAGTCACGATTCTTTTCAAAGGTAAGGTGCTGTTTCTTTCTTTCTTTTTTTTTATTTACAGCAGTGATTCTGTTAGTTTGCGCCCACGTGAGTGTCATTAGAGAATTTTTTTTTTCCCCTGTTAAAACAGTGTTTCCGTTATGTGTGCGTTTGGTGTGAAACTTAAAAAGCGAGGTGGGAAAGGGGGGAGGAGTTTTACTGTGTAAGACGAGGCGAGGGAAGAGTCTAATTACACGCACAAACAGAAACTGTTGAGATTTATTTTTACTTTTTTAAAGGTAAAGCGCAGATTAATTTGTTTTATTTTTACATTATATATTGTATTAATTATTTGTATGTATTTATACTCACTCACTCATCATCTATACCGCTTAATCCTGTATGCGGGGTCACGGGGGGCCTGGAGCCTATCCCAGGAGACTTACAGATCTTGCCATTAAGAACGCACGTTTCTTGAAAAGGGATCTTGCGCGCTTCCGCGGCAGCTCGCGGGAAGCTGTGAAAATACCGCTCATTGCCTGTAGGGGGCAGTCGTGTTTCAATCTGAAGTATTGTGTGTCTACTGAAGCCAAAAATGTGTTCTCTCTCTTAGGCGCCCACTGACAGGAAGCGACAGAGTTCATAAACGTGTCAAAGCTCAAACTTTAAATACTGATATGCATTTATTCTTCATTTTCTTCTCTCCTGCAATGATGATTCTTCTTTGACTGCACTTTCTCCATTCAGTATTATTATCATTAGTAGTAGTAGTGAAAACTACCGCTGATTAACTGTCTCTCTGCAGTAGTTAAAACAGCGGATTAATTTAATTTGGGGTATAACAGGCATCTACTAAATAATAATAAATAGATAAAATAACCAGCACTTTAACATTTAACCCAGCAGTTTTAGAGTGTAACATAAAAATATTCCATTTGTAAAATAGCAGAGGTGAAATCATAGATTGTGTATAGTGATTAAAAACAATACAACAAAGCTTATGGTGAATAAATTCTCAGACTCGTCCACTGCAGGCATTAAAAAACAGTAACAATGTAACAATCCGTAGAAGCTCAGTGTTCCAGACAAAACCTCTCACGGAGGAGCCTTTCCATGAATTCACCATTTTCACGGGGGCATCTCGGTTAATTCATACAGATGGACTGTACTGTACCTATTTACAGTATATGGAATTTTACGGGGTTGTCACTGACCGATTTACCCTGACAAAGATCAATATAAGAACAGTGCCAGCTGGCACACCTTAAAAATAATTCGGCATCTATTTAGAGTCAAATTTTTTTTTTAAACTTGTGCTACTGTTGTTTACTTACAATATTTGTTAATTAATTTTTTTTCTTTAAATGAGACTTGGGCTCCGGGATGTTGAGCCTATTTACTAGTACACGTAGTCTAATCAGAGCTCTACCGCCTGTTCGAGTGTAATTCATAAATTATGTTTATAATAATGAAATGAAATTGTGCTTTAAAATGAATCTACAATTCATTTCAATCCCGTGGCTCGCAGTTTCACTTTACAAAAGGCAGCGTTTTGATCAAAGGTGATAAACGCATGCGATTTATCGATAACAATACTGCATTGATGGATGGATGTTGTTGATAAGTATTTAAAATGATAATGAAATAAGTAGCTGTCCATCTTTTTTGTGTTTATCTTTTTGGTTTATTATACACCTCTGCACCACTTATTATAATAAATAGTTTTAAATGTTAGTAAAGGTAGCAAGAGAGGGGGTGTGTGTGTATGTATGTATGTGTATGCTGTAATTTGGTCATGTTCACCCATGGGTTAAACTTATGCGGCATTTAATAGCATTCGCTAGTTATCAAGTTGATATACAGGTCAATCTGCATCAAATAGAATCTTTCCGAATAAGTAAGCATAATAATAAATAATGAATCATCATAGTGTCAGGCCATGGGTGAACATGACCAAATTACTGGAACACGAGGATTTAAGAATTTAATTGGGCGTCATGGGCGTCAACTTGCACGTTCTGTAATATTCCATTGTCATTCATATTGCTGCTGTTTTAGAGCCCTTTACTAAAGCATTCGCTAGTTATCAAGTTGATATACAGGTCAATCGTGAATTACACTCAAAGTATCAACTTCAACTATGAAGTCTGATTTCATTTGCTGGGGAAATAAAATTTAGGCAGAGACGTCTGATCTGTCATGTTAATTCATCTAAAACCCCCTACAGTATTTGCCAACGGCGCACCCAGTTTGATAAATTCATACATATCTTGAATGAAAGGTGTGAAGAGATTCAGCAGAATCTTCTGACACCGTGCTTGCTCTGAAGGACTATACACGACAAGAATATAGAGAATAAGAATTGTATTTCTAATAAGATAATTAATGAAATAATACAATTATATCAAATAAGAACTTTATCAAAACCAGACCAAATTTCTCATTCACTGCTGAAGTAGTTAAATATGCTTATACTGTAGATACGTAGGTTATATTTTAAAAGTACAATTGCAAGTAAATTACAAACTGCATGTAATGTAAAATATGAATAAAACAGTATTAGACACACATATATGATATGGGAGTATATACAATGAAAAAGCTATTTACACATGAGTGCTTAAATGTAAAGCAAACGCAATTATTAATTTATTGTGTATATTTAACTTCATTCAGCCGCCCACTATTATTTTCTGTTCGAATTTAAAGATGCACACGCGTGTGCAAAAGACGAAGTAAAACAAAAAATACTAAAGTGTATAATTTTTAATAAAAGTTGGCCTAAAACAATATTGTCTCCAATGCTGAAGCAAACATTATTTTGTTTTTGTTTTAGTCTCCTCGCTGAAAACAGCGCGAAGTTTACGGACAAATCGGGGTTCACGCACGCCGATGAACAGCTTTATTTCAGTCATAAATTCACATAAAATCCACATTCCAGCTATTATTATTCTTGCTGGACACAAACACAAACAGCAAGAAAACATTGTTTATTATTATAAAAAGCCCGAAGCACTTTGTGTGCATATAATATTTACAAAAATGTATAGATTTTTTGTTCATTCGTGTCTTCTGATGGTGCTCAATGTCGACACATTTTTACGTTTTAACAAAGATATTTTGTCATATTCACGAATCAGGACATTCGCATAGTTAACACTAACTGAACAACAGGTCTTTACTTCGTAATACACCTGTCCTTAAAAGGGAATATTTAGGCAAATACGCTAAATATATTTCACTTAAATATTACATATTAAAACTAGAAAAGAAGACGTGCTGAGCTTCAGTTCATACATAATGTCTAGGAAGGAAACTGTTGTCGTTATTTTACTAAATCTGAACATATTCAGTAAAGATGTGAATTACACAAAGTATCTGTAACGACGTGGGTGGCGCGAGGGGCAGAGCCGCGCATAAACTGTTCAGAACGGGCGGATCCACAGGCTGCCAGGTCTGATCAGCCACCGGCGCAGCCATTTATACACGCGGCTGCCAAACAGACTAAGCAACAGTTCAGCGTCCGCGCTCTGTTTACTAGTGCCACAACACCCCGCTCTCTCTCTCAAATAAATAAGGGCATAAGCCCCGAGAAGATACAAGTTTTTGCTTTAGTTTCCAGAGCCCGTCCGTTCTCGCGTAGAGATGGCGGAGCTCTGTTTATTTTGTGTTTTCAGTTTCCTTTTGTTTCCATTTAAATTGTTAATTGATAATCCCACGCCATTTCCAAACGGAAACGTCTTCCCGTGCGTATCACAAGCAGTCTCACATACTCCTATTTCGTTTACCCATCTAAAGACCTGCATATAGGTAACATTTTAAAAGTACAATTGTAAGTAAATTACAAACTGCATGTAATGTAAAATATGAATAAAACAGTATTAGACACACATATATGATATGGGCGTATATACAATGAAGAAGAGTGCTCAAATGTAAAGCAAACGCAATTATTAATTTATTTTGTATATTTAACTTCATTCAACCGTTTAAGTTACATGAAAAAATAACCTGCCTACCAGCCCTTTTAGTATTTTCTGCTCAAATTTAAAGATGCACACGCGTGTGCAAAAAGTCGACGTACAACAACGAATACGAAAGTGTATAATCTTTAATAAAGTTGGCCTAAAACAATATTGTCTCCAATGCTGAAGCAAACATGGTTTTGTTTTTGTTTTAGTCTATTTGTTGAATACAACGTGACTGCGCGCTCCGAGGTGAACACATGCAGACCCCCAGTTACTGTAATCCCTCTTCTCACCTTTCATTCACAATAGGTGTGACGTTATCAAACCGGTTTCACTGATGGGGGAATTGGCAGAATTGAGGGGTTTAAAAAGAATTAAGACCGAGCAGACGTCTCTGCCTAAAATGTATTTCACCAGCAAACCATAAACATAAATACAAACAAATAAAATGTTTAATGATATCAATTAAATCAGACTTCATAGTTGGATTTGATACTTTGTGTGTAATTCATACATTTACTTAATATATTCACATTTTGTTAAATAACGAAACCCGTTTCCTTCTTGGACCGCACGTCTACTTTCCTTGTTTTAGTCTGTAATATGTAAGTGAAATACATTTTGCGTACATGCTTAAATATTCCTTTTTATTTATGGTCTGGTGTAGTATGTTTGATCTGCATTATTGCAAGTGACATTATTGCGATGACTTTCTGGGGGAGAATGTCTGCACCTTTTGTAATGTGAAAGTACGAGCCGTGGGTTCACGCATGCAGACGAACAGCTTTATTTCAGTCATAAATCCAGCTATTATTTCCAGCTGTGGTCAAATAATGGATGAAATAATTATTCAATGCTGGACACAAACAGCAACAAATCCAGATGATTATTTTTATAAAAAGCCCGAAGCACTTCATGTTTATATTTGTTCATTTCATGTCTTCTGATGGTGCGCGACACATTTTTACGTTTTAACGAAGACATGTTGACATATTCACGAATCAGGACATTTGCATAATTACTGTATATGTGCGCGCATCTCATAGGTGTGTGTGCACGGAGAGTTTGTGTATATGTGTGCGCGCATTTCATATGTAGTTGTGTGAGCAGTTAGTAGTATATTGTGGCGACGGGCTCATAACCAGCGCGCCCCATAGAAAAGCAACTCCTCACTCATCAAGAAACCTCTATTTATCAAAATCAACCAGCACCACGGACAGCTACCAAAAGGCTCAAAAAGGGGCGGGGCGCCACAAACCACCGGCATCGGCCACCGGCATCGGCCATCGCCTGCCGTCCACCTGTCACCGGCTCCCTATAAAAGGGCCCCAGTGGTGTATGCCGGTGAGTAGAAAATGGAAACCAAAATGCTTATCTGTTCTTTTCTTGTCTGCAGATTCGGACACTACTGAGAGCTGGCGCCCGCGTATTCCGCAGAGACAGGGACAACGCCGTCGCACGCCTCTCATCCCCGACCGTGTTTCCTCCGCTCAGGCGCCCACAGCATCTCGTGCCACCTCGCCTGAGGCAGGAACATACACCGGGGCCTGTCATCTCTGCAGTCTCGCCTACTCTCCTAGCATTGTCTAAAGCAACGGAGCTCTGCCCAGCGCCAAGATTTTAGTTTCACTTTTGTTCTCTATTTTCTTTTGCCTTTTTTTTTTCATATACGCCCTTTTGTTTGTTCCGGCGCAGAGAAAAGAATTAAACGCACCTTTTGTGTCTACATCAGCCCTCGTGTCTGTGACCTCTTTCTGAAAACCCCCTCAACGCTTTACATATATATAGATGTGTGACTGTTTCATATATGTGTATGCAAGTGTTTCACTTGTGTGTCCATGAGTGAAGTTTGATTTAAGCCCTATACGGCGCATCATAATTTAGGGCATCTCTTTTCATTCATCAGAAAATATTATTATTGTAAAACAAAATAAAATTCATGTTTGCTTCAGCATTGGAAACAATATTGTTTTAGGATAACTAATTATACACAATTCTTCGTTGTACTTGGTCTGGCTTTTAGCTAAAGTCCCTCCATGCGCCATCTGGCGGATATAACACATTTATTTAAATTCCCGAATGTTGCTTAAGGGATTTCGCGGCATGTCGTGAGCGAAATTGCGGGATCTCGCGGGAAAAAACGTGCATTCTTAATGGCGAGATCTGTAGGACACATGGCATGGTACACCCTGGACAGGGTGCAAATCCAACACAGGGCACAGACACACACACATACACTCACTCATTCACACACTACGGGCAATTTGGAAACACCAAGTAGCCTAATCTACATGTCTTTGGACTGCGGGAGGAAACCGGAGTACCCGGAGGAAACCCACCAAGCACGGGGAGAACATACAAACTCCATGCACACATGGCAGTGCACGGCGACAGTGCTAACCAAAACACCACCGTGCCGCCTTATGTATTTATAATAAAATTATAATAAATTTTTTGGGCTGTGGAACAAATAATTTGTGTTTTCATTATTTCTTATGGGAAAATTCAATTTGATTTACAAATGTTTTGGAATACAAGCCCACTTCCAGAATTAATTATGATCGTAATCCAAGGTTCCACTGTATACCTGCCCCACTTAATGCTGATTAATAATTGATCAGGTGTGTTCCGTCAATCAGAAGCTGCAAATCAGGAATAGCTGGAAAACAATCAGGTCTACACCTGGTCTTAATCTTTTTAAATTGTGAAGTAATAAGGCTGCCATTTAAATTTCCACTCCACAGGGCAATACTTAGTGGTTAGCACTGTCCCCTTGCATCTTCAGGATATGTATATGTATGTGTTTACATATTAGGCTGTGCTGTCATTAATGTATAATGTGTATAAAATAAGATCGAACTGCATGTTTCTCACATAAATTGGGGTGTCATCTGGGACTGGGCTGGGCTGGGACTGTGTCCTCTTTGTGGGACTGGAGACACTACTATATAGACATTAAAAACAAGTGTGAAAAATACAAATTTTAAATGAATTATGGTAAGAAAAGACACCTTAATGAATGGACAGCTTCGTAGCTGTGTTTGTTAATGGAGAGGTGTGTCTGTGTGTGCTCCTGGATTTATCAGTTAGCTTTAGCACAAACGCATTTGCGCGCCGGCGAGTCGAAAGAACCCTCAAAAAACACAGAGATTCTTGATACATCACAAATACGTGCTGTCAAAAATAAATATGGCTCACGTTAGTAAAAAAAAAAAAAGCTTAGCTACATATGATTAAGTGTTCAATGGTTGTTTGTTTGTTTCTATGACCATAATAATAATAATAATAATAATAATAATAATTATAATATAATAATTTATAGCCCAACTTTTTGACTATTTAAAACAAAGTTGTCTAATATTTTAGCCAATTGATGTAGTTGGTTCAAGTAAAAAAAATTATCAAAACAAATTGGCCTAACAATACCCCAACAATTAAAACGCACAAACATGATGTAAAAAAAACTTTATTCTTCAAAGTAAAAACAGTAATTTGTATAAAACAGGTGAATAGAAGTTGTATCAACAACTGCTTATCAGTCTCTATCTGTTTTTTTATTATTATTAAAGTATCCAATTTATAAAAACTTTCAAACACTTTCTTTGTTTCCCCTGATGTGTAGACTCAAGGTCGTTCATATGCCCCTTCAGTAGCTCCAAAAGGCCAGCCGTCACCCCTCTGAGCCAATCCTCCACTGCAGAGCTCTGGTTAAAGAGAACAAGAGAATTTAAAATGGTCATTGACACTGGACTATGGGAAGCCAAACACATCAAAAGTGGGACGAAACCGCGGCACCCGATTGAGCTGCCCTGGACGGACCAAATATCTGCATGGCCCAACGGACAGCGCAACGGACAATCTGGACAGTGCAGAAATGAACTGGTTCATTTGCCCAGCCCAGTGGATTGCGCAGCGCGAACCAACTTGAGCAGCGCTGCTCAAATCACAATCCTGCGCGACCCACTGGACAGCGCTGCGAGACTTTGATAGAAATAGACCCCGTCCACCATAATTTTACATTTACCCACAATTCCCCGTTGGGATCCGCAAATACAAACCAGGCATGGCAAGGCGCAAAGTGGAAATGATATTAAATCATTCTGACATTTTAAATAAAATTGACGAGGCTTTGGGAAATAGAAACACTTAACAACATACAGAAAATGAGAGTAGAAGCCTTTTAATCCTGTATTGTATTGTATTGACTGTATTGTAGGTCATTAAAATGTCTGCTTTGAACAGCCCTTTCTGTTGCAAGTAGAAATTCGTGTAATTCCACAAAGTACCGTCGAATACTGCAGTTTCCATAAAGAAAAAATAAACATAATAAATTTAGGAAGTTGAACTTCACAATGTCTAACAATATCCTTATAGCCTAAGCAGCTTCCACTTTGTGCACCCTAAACTACAGACTGAAACTGGTCCGCGCTGCGCGATCCACTGGGCTGCACGAATAAACCAGATCATCTCTGTGCTGTCTGTTGGGCTGCGCAGATATTTGGTCTGCCCAGGGCGGCTCAATCGGGTCCCGCGGTTTTATCCCACTTTTGATGTGTTTGGCTTCCCATACTGGACAAAGTTGAGCGAGTGCACAGGCAGAGTTGAGCGTGCGCTGAGAACTTGTTGAGCGAGCAAGGGAGACACTGCACGCGCAGAATTGAGCTGTTGAACGCACAGTGGAGGCACTGCACGTGCATAGAGTGCTTTGTCTGCTCTCAAAATGCCAAACCACGCGCTCAGAATTGTGACAGGAATATAACGCCATAATAAGACAAACATGGTTATGAGAGTTTAGCTTGCTAGCTCCGGTACACCTAATCCCAACTGCAGATTAACTCTCACCCCCCCAAAAAATAACTAATTTTATCTAAATCCAGAGAATACTTAGATTCTCTCAGTAATTTTCAGAGGACACAAACACTCTTCTTATAAAATTACACTGAGCTCACAAAACTATATTAATCAGTTTCTCGGGTAGTGCAGCCGAAGTTAATAGTATTTCCAAAGCTTTAGCGTCTTTTTGAGTGAGAGTGGCGTTGTGAGTTTTGTGACACTGACAGTTAGATGTAACTCCAGACTTGGTAAACAGATGAATAAGTTACCTAAAGTTACATCTGACTGTTGCAGGCGCTTGACGTGATTTTCAAATTGGCCAATTAAAAATAATTATTAAACTGGGAACTAAACTAACACCCAAATTTTATATAAAAAGCCACCACTTACCCTGAATAAGAAGTCCATTAAACTGTCATCTTCATCTCCATATTGCCGTTTGCTAGCGTCAGTCCGGCAGGGGGAGGAGGGCTAAAATCATGTGATTGCTACTCAGCAGCTAAATTGCTGGCTTATGTTAACGTCTTCTTGAGAACAAAGCGTCATCTAGTGGTGGCGGACGGTAAATGGATAAATATGGTTTCAATGGGAGTGTTTACTGTGAAATCTGGACACCTTCTGGCAGGAGAAGAAGGGGGGATTCACGTCAGCCACACGTCAGCCATACGCCAGCCATAAGCCATTCACACGCCAGTTACCCGACCCTGGCTGTTTTGAGTTCCTACATCTGTAGGAGAGATTGCCGTGAACCCGTTCTTTCGAAGATTTTCATTTGGATTATACTCGATTGGACTTTCTCACAGGACTACTCGCCATCTGTCATCCAACTCCCGGACTCCATTAACCCCGGTGAGACCGAACCATAACTCCTCACACACATAGCAACAATTTTCCAGACTCTGGACATTCATCCACTCACTCATGCACACATACATACACTCACTATTGTAGATATTTTGTAAATATTGTTTGTTTTCTTGAGTTTTGGTGCTCCTTTTGTTTACTTTCTGTTGATTTTTTTGTATAATACACCTTAGATTTATTTAATTGTTTGTGTTTGTCCTTTTTGCTCATCCAGTTTTTAAAACAACATTGTCACAAAGAAAACATTTTTGTAGCTCCAGTTAATAGTCTGTTAGCTGAATGTTACACAGGGTGGCCCGTATGGGGATCTTTTTTTTTTTTTTTTTTTTTTTTAAGTGTTTTGGTGTTGTTTTGGGAAAAAGGGAGCAAAATGGCTCATACTGTTCTGACCAATATGGTCACCCTAGAGTCACAGGGAAATGTACAAGATGCGGTAGATGTTATGGTAGGCTCGTATGTAACCCGTTGTAATCCCGTGATATTAAGTTCTTTGTACGTTTCTCAAAAACATGATGATGATGATGATGATGATGATGTTGTGTATGGGGGTATTACATGCAAGCAGAGCTGAACCAGGTTAAAGTGGATTTATTGGCTCTTGGGGAGAAAGTAAATTCGCTTGAGCTGTGTTTCAAACAGTCCCTTGATAGCACCATGAACAGGGAAACCAGTTTTCGGCAGGCCGTGGATGCTAGCTTAGAGGCGCTGGAAAGTTACTTCCAGGAGGACTTGGAGAAGCGGGAGAAGGCGGTTACAGACTGTTTTTTTATGGAGAGATGTTATGTGGGAGAATCAGTTGAAGAAGCTAAGTCTCACTAACATGCCCACTTTCCATTGCCTACAGGTCTGTACCCCGGCCTCATCGCGCTTTTCTGTTTGGCAGTCATCGGTCGTAGCTCCACGGCGAGACCCAACATGCCAAGGGAGCGATATAACCTAGGACATCCCTCCAGCATTGACAGCTCCCTCATCTCATCTGCTTTCCTCCACAATTATGCCTCCCGCTTCCTCTGTCGGTGCTCGCCCAACTTTCCACCTAGAGATCCCCTCATTTGGAGACGCCTCTGAGACAGAAAATGTGCTCCACTTCCTCAAGCTGGTTGAGAACTATCTGGAGATCAGGCCACTTTCCAGCGTGGAGCTCGTCGGAACCCTCAGCACAGTACTTTGAGGGCCCGCTCTGAGCTGGTGGAAGGCTAAGAAGTCTAAGGTAAAGGATTGGAAGTCTTTCAAAGAGGCCTTCATGGCTGTTTTCCTTCCAGAAGACTACCTTACAGAAGTAGAGGGTAAATTAAGGTTGCTGGCACAACAGCCAGGACAAAGCCTGAGAGACTTTGCCGATGACTACAGGGCACTCTGCCAGAAGTGGAAGCCTGACATCTCAGAAGGGGAGTTGGTGAGTCTCATCCTTTCCAACGTTAACGCCAGAGTAGCTGGCTGTCTAAGAGGCACAGTGAACACCGTAGAACAGCTGGTGAAGGTGGGATCAGTGGTGGAAAAAGGCAACATAAGCGTGAAGAATGACGGGCAGAAGCGGGAGGCTCAACCCAGCCTGGTGGAGTTGCAGAAAGGAGTCACAGACCCATCGTCAACCATACACCTAGCTGGACTTTCCATTGCACTGCCCTCCCAGAGGCCTTCCATCTTTACCATGCTGTGCCACCAAACTTGAAACTCTTCAACTCGTTACAAAGTCTTACCCTGACCTGCCCAGTGACCTGCAGGACATTTCAAAGGCCCAACACGAAGACCGCCTAATAACCCAAATGGCCGCTATGGGTGACCTCGGGAAGTCACAGGACCGGGGAGTCACATTTGAACACCACCAGGGGGCTTTATGATGACTGAGTCCTGGGACAGCAAGGAGGAAGATTCCAACTGGTGGTCCCATATTCGTTAACCCAGACGTTCCTCCATCATTTTCATAACCACCATAGGGGTGGCCACCCTCCATTCGCAGAGACGTCTGGCAATTTATCGGGACCTGTGCGGCGTGTCAAAGGAAAAAGGGACATCTAGAAAGGCCGAAGATAGCAACACTAACTCCACATCCAACCACGTTTTCACTACCCCAACATCAAGGACCAAGGCAGAGGAAGGGCAACATCGAGGAGAAAAACGTAAAGCCAAACAAACCAGATTAAAGAATACCCGAATACACTTTCAGCCGGGCGAACTGGTTTGGCATAAGTCGCAACCACACTCTTCCGTCCAGCAAACAGTTATCTGATAAGCTAGCACCCAAGTGGAACGGACTAGCAGAAATAAAAGAACCGGGGCCAATAAATCGCACTACATCTTGGGGCAACCCACAGAAAGCCGATGTTTTTAAGGTGGTAAATGTAAAGCGCCATTACAGAAGCTCTCCTCCGACGCCGGAAGCTGGGGTGCGGGGGAGGGGGTCTATGTAGCGCAGCCACATAAGTGTTTTTGATGTAAAAGAGGGTATTAAAGATGCAGGTGATTCACATAGTCGACCTTCTCTCACACCTGATTCACAACAGAGTATATACCCAAATGCACTTCGCTAAAAGTCAAAGTGACAGCTATACTGTACCTGCAACCCCAGACAACTGTAGACATGTACAAACGTATATGAATGCATTTTTAGGAAATGTTCTGCGTCACATATTTTTACAGATTTATTTAGTCTTACCTTGACTGTTTTTGGCCAGACACGACTGTCGGACCAATGTTAGGAAATGTCTATAATATTACTATAATTTTTATACTGTGTTTGTAAATTCGTTTAATGTTTCACTTGTATTTCACAAGGTTTTGCCAGCGGTGTCATTATTTATTAAAGAAAATTATAATGATCAAAAACAGCCTCTTCTTTTAACCCTATCCTCTCTTAACCCTGAAACTTAACCCCAAAACCTCTATAAAACGTACCTTTTTTCTCAAACCCTAACCGCTAACTCGAACCCCAACCTTAACCGGCCCGTGCCTCATGCCTGCAATTGACTCATCTACCCATAAACTTGTTCCAAGAACCTAACTATTCATATTATATACAATATTTTGAGGTGGACTATTATTATTATTATTATTATTATTATTATTATTATTATTATTATTATTATTATCGGAATTATCCTAATAAAGGGACACATGGAAAAATTAAATATATATAATTTACACACATATTAGTCACCTAACATGGGTATATTACTATTTTCAATCCTATACATATCTTATCTTATATTTTAAATATTATAACTTATTTATTTTGGTGTCTGTCTCCCTTCTTATTGCATTAATTTTTCATAAATTTCTTTGGAATTAAAACTTTGTAGAAAATTTTTTACAAAAATCTAAGAATATATATCATAATTACTGTTTTTAAAGTCCATATTGGAATTTTAAATAAACAAAAAATTCACAAAAAGAAAAACTTTAGAACAGTGATTTGAGAGCTAATTTTCTGATTGGCCTGAAGCTGTTTCTTTTCAAATCAAACCATTACTAAGGTCCTATGGGCCAATTAAAATTATGTCCCGCCCCCAAGAGTATAAAAGTGAATGCTTAAAGTATAGGCATTTTCAGATCACCTTCTACACACACACACACACTGACACAGAGAGAGAAATATCCCTGAATCCTGCCATATCCTAGGCTTTTTTCCTGATTAATTTTACTTTTTTATTTTACTACCTTTTTTATTCTATTTTTTTAATATACACATTGTTTTCTAAAAAAAAAAAATACAGAACAAGCCTGCCTGAAGAAGGTTCCAAGAAAACGTTGCAACGGCTTGTTAATTTTAAATTTTTCAATTTTTCCATTCATCATACACTCATACATTTATTATATTTTTGTTGGTTTTATTATTTCCAGATTTAAAAATTGTTAACCATGGTTCCGCTAGAGAGAGTCAGACCTGTGCCCCGTCCAGACCACAGCAGGACACGTCATGCACAGGGAGAGAGAGTGTTCTTTCTCTCTCTATGGTCGCCACATGAGGGCAGCACCTACTTACCTTATTTAACCTTATCAATAGTATAGCAGACCACAATTTCTTTTAACCCCAGGCCCGTCCTGGGCCTGTCTCATTCATGACCAGACAAAACACCTTTACCAAAACACGATGGTACAAAATGCAGAGCCAAACACATGCAGTGCACCGAAACCTGCAAAGGAGAAACAATACACAGCAGAAACTGAACACACATCCCAAACACTCAGATGACCCTAATTTCATTCCCAAAACCCAAAGCCTGCATAACATCATAACAAACCATAAAAACAATGTCAGTCAGGAACAGCCTCCTGCCATAAACAACATTGAAAGACATCTAGCAGAAGTTATTAAACCTGCTTTATTAAATTCTATAACACAGGCCCTGATTGAGGGCAATGCCAAAAACTGGGGCTATAATACCATGCTAATTCTTAGGAACCACTATGAAGATGCACTGGTAGAAGAAATGGCCAAACTGCAGAATTTTTCTCCTGAAAACTGGGATGAGTGTTTCGACACTGCCACCTTGTGGGCAAGATGGTTTATTGGCAAAAGGCTGAAAGACAAACAATATACGAGACTCACACACTAGTGCAGGAGAAATGGCAGACCTGTTGTCAGCCTGGTTGAGGCAGAAGGGGAAGAGGAGGCCCACGGTGTTCCTCCCACTCCTCCTGTCCCAGAAAATGCAGCAGCTAAAAATATTACAGTACAGGCTTTTGTACATGCTGAGGCAGATATACCATCTCTCCCCGACATCTCCTCCCAGTCAATAACAAAACACGCTAAAACTACCTCCAACATGACAGATCAATTCACAGATTGGTCCCCTGCCATATCTCCAACCAGAAAGGAAGAATTTGAAAGCCACCCGGTTAGTGCCCTGGATTCTCCTGCCTCACCAAAAGAACAGCGCATTTGAACTCGCTTGTGTCCAAACCCCTGTGTTAGACAGGAACCAGACCTCATTTTCATGGAGGAGCAAGAAGAGGGCATTCAGAATAATTTGAGCAGCTCACAAAGGGTCACCCTAAGCCCCAGCAAAGTGACTAGCCTCAGGACAGCCACACAAGCCCGTCTGAGCGTCGAACTTGGAGTACAGTGTGGCTCCGGGGAGAGTGTGCCAAACAAACACTTAAACACACACAGGAAAATGTATGATTGGAAGCTCACCGTCCAGAAGAAATGGCTGGTTATCAGGGATTCCAATTTATCCAGGATTCCGCCTTTTAAGATTCTTGACCTCCAGGGCCGGTTCTAGACAGGCACATTTGGGGAGGCAGTCAGCAATGTGAAGGGGGCATCATGTGTACACATCATGTTCAAGCATTGTTTTTTTCCTTGTGCTTATAGTAACAGTATTGTCCTTGCTGAATTGTGTTGTTAGCTGCATCCAAAGCCTGGAGAAGTGGATTGCACTTTGTCAGGCATCTACCTTCAGACCTGTCCAACTTGGGTGTCCCACTTGAAGACTAAGATCCTGCTGGTATAGCTCTTAAGGTCACAGAGGCACGCAAACCCCCTGACCACAATTAAGTGGCAATCCGTCAGGGGGAAACAGAAAAATTCAAATGAAATAAATAAAACTAAATAAAATATCCTTAATCCAGACTTTATCAATCAAGGTGTAACGCTCAGCTAAGAATATCTTACCCAGTGTTACACAAAAACGAGAGATCTTTTCCTTCATGTCGGAATGCCTTAAAACCCGCGAGCAAGAACAACAAACACAAGACCAATTAAAGGAAAAACACAAGTGTATTATACAAAAATGAAACAAAAAAGGTGCACCAAAACCAATAACAAAGAAAATTATATATACAAAATACTTACAATAGTGAACGGAAAGGGTGTGTATGTGAAAAAAGTCCAGAGTCCGGATTATTGCAAAAGTAAGTGAGAGAGTGGAATCGGTCTCACGGGAAAGGATAGAAAAATCCCAGGATGCCGACGTCGGAGCGAGAGTACCGTGGCTAAGCAGTCAGGTCGGCGTTATTCCGGATGGTAAGGACAACCAGCAAGGAACAGCCCTCGACAGACTATTTGTACACTACGTAACCAGATATACAAACACAGCGCGCTGAAACTCCAGACTCCCTCCTCGAGTCCTGTTCCGGGCCGGCTTTATTTCCGGGTCAGGTGACCACGTGCGTCACCATCTTCCCGGGCCGAACGGCAAAGTCTTGCGAGGGTTAGAGCTGGAACCAATACACCTTATAGGGCACAAAACCATTCAGGGCACCATTAATAAGGGGCTGCAGCTTCATTATCATTTTGCCGTCTTATTACACCCTATTTAAAAGTCCCTTTATGTGGCAGTGCTACAAAGGACATAACATTTATCTTAGCTGGATAGTCTACTTCTCAAAAACGTTTAACCTTAAGTAAGACTTAACACACTATAACTAGAATATTTACCAAACTGAAAGGTTGTCTTATGAATATATTATGTTTTTTTTTTTTTTTGTTAGGCTACATCTTGACTCATTTGCATACAGACGGTGATTGGATGTTTACCGAGGGCTCAGGGGAGGAGTGTGTGCATGTGTGTGTGTGTGCGCTGCAGCCTGTGAATGAATACACACAGCGGAGGGACAGAGACATGAGGGAAATCTAATACTGTATTGTAGAGTGTCCCTTTTTCTGCGGATTTTTCCGCTACCGCAGATAATTTTTTCAACTTGTAATATATTCATTTTGTGAGTATATTAACATGTGCTTTCTTAACATTTAAAATTTTTGATTTGAGGGGGTAAGATATTCGAGATATTAAGATAGTCGAGAGCTATCCGCGTGCCACGTTCAGACACATGGAGGCTGTGATCAATAGGATCCCTGTTTCTACTGAGATGGAGCATGTTAATTTTATCATTGAGCATCAACGGCCGGGCACAGAATTCCAAAGACAGGGCCATAAAACAGATGCAGGCGACCTTAAGAGAAAGTTCCCTCTGGCACAGGTTTGGGTTCCAGAGGTGAATTTCTCAGGTATGATCCCAACCAAGGAGCAGACACAATTAAGCATCCTCAATTCTCACATCTCTGCCAACGTGAAACATATCCCGGCCCTGTCCAGATCCAAGTTCCACACAGAAAGCGATAACATACACTGGACAGATAACACTGCAAGAAACATTTTCCAACACTGGCTCGAATATTTAAATTAACTCTCCCCTCAAGCCTGCATGGACAGGAGGGGAACTCCCGCACAACTTAGTCTGCTCAGCAGGGGTCTGACATTTATTCCATCAGACAACATTACCACCAAACACCATAGGATGCAAACCAGATACGATCTACAACAATACCATAGGAGACTCAAATTAGCACCCTATTTCCAAAAAGAGACAGATTCAGATCCCCCGCCGTTTACAACCAAATCAGATTGGATTCCACCAATGGACAAATTACTCACAGAACTCCACAAATTAATTGAAAAAGATTTAAAATACTTTAAAACACAATATTTCAGACCGTCTCCAGGAGACCCTAATCTCACTCCTGAGGAAATTAAGGCTCTGAAGGAGTTAAGGGACAATAAATGGATTGATTTGGATCAAACCGGCAGACAAAGGCAGTGCAATAATAATATTTGAGCGAGAACAATATCTATAGGAGGGATACAGACAACTATATGATAAAAATTATTACACTAAACTAGATAAACCCATCTACTCAGACACTGTGCCTATGGTCAAGTTGATAATCCAATCACTATATGCCAAAAAATATATTAACTCAAAACAAAAGTCCTACTTATTAGGGAATACGGAGCCTAGGAGGAGGAGGTTCAACATGCTCCCCAAAATACACAAAGATCCGATCAAATGGAGCAAACCGCATGAAACTTCCCGATGAAGGGCTATAGTGTCGGACTGTGGCAGCTAAAAATACTATACGGCCGAATTCCTGGACCATTATGTGAATCCCCTTTCAATTGGCCATTCTAGCTAGGTAAAAGACACCAATGATTTAGGTGCTCCACTTTTTTAGATATCTAGATGATATCTGGGTATCTGGACACATACAAAGGAGGAATTTGGAGAATTTGTGAACACACTCAATAACCACAATTCATCTATAAAATTAAAATTCACCATCAGTAAGCTGTCTGTGGACTTCTTGGACACCATGACTTACAAAGGCCCGGATTTCAACTTCACACATAAATTGGACATAAAAATCTTTTTTAAAGAAACAGACACACACTCCTTACTACATAAAACGAGTTTCCACCCCAAACACACTTACTCAGGTCTGGTCAAATCGAAACTCCTGAGGTTTCATCGTATATGCACCCGAGAACGGGACTTTATAGAAGCAACACGAATCCTCTTAACAGCTCTCAGGCTGAGGGGATATAAGAGATCCCCAGACGGGCCCAAGTGGAGGGTACTGTCACGTTGTTGGTGTGTTCGAGGCATAAATGCAGAGGTCTCGATTGTTACGGAGAATGATGTTTATTTACAGATAAATAAAGAAAGCAAAACAAACACGTACTTATATGTAAACGAAACCAAAACACGAATCATCTCAAGGAAACACGAACTAAACTGGAATGACATTTACTAAAGTTAAATCAACAGATGCAAGACAACGAACTGAAACTTAAACAACCTATTTATAACGAAACTAATTAACCCAACTCGGTTCAGGTGCGCGCCCATGTCACCTGACCGAGTTGCACATTGGGAAATGAAGTGAGACTAAAAAGAACTACACACAATGTCTCGAGCGCGTGGCGCCCTCTAGGGGTTATCCTACTCCTCGGCCTCTGTGAAACTCACCAGGGAGGTGAAGTCCAACTTTCTACACATATTGGGACAAAAACAAACTTTTAAGGATTATAAAGTTATCGTAGCTTTCAGGAAAAACTAAAATTTACAGGATCATTTAATTAGAGCCAAACTCAACAAAACAAATTTTTAAAAGAAGTCTTCAATACTCACCAATCAGGCACAGGACACATCAAGAACTGCGTATACCTTATCACATGTAAACTATGCAGAGCCCAGTATGTGGGAGAGACGGGTAACACCATCCTTATCAGAATGACACAATAAACAAAACATCCTAAAAGAAAAAGAAAATGATACTTACCTGGTCAGAAACTTCCAGGAACATGGATGGGAATCCTTCCAGGTGATGGTCCTACAAGCCAACACTCAATGGTCCATCCTGCAAAGAAAAAGTGCAGAGAAAATCTGGATACATAAGGTGGGCACCACACACCCCTTAGACCTTAATGAAAAATAACCCTGTTGAGTAAGCGACATTGGTGGCCTGTAAACACAAGTTGGCGCGTTACTGGGTCTTTTTCTCACTAACTGTAACCCCCTCTACCTCAAATCTTAACCCCTCTATTTTATGCATAATCCTAAAACCTAATGCCTTAATCCCCTACCCCTAACCCTCAAACTTAATCTTAAGCTTTGAACTCTAACCTCTAACCCTATGCTCCCTAAAACCTAACCCCACTTTTCTTCAACCCTAGCTTCCCTAAAATCCCTAAACGTAACCTCTGACCCCTAACCTATAACCGTAGCCTCCCTAACACCTAACCTCTCTTGCTTTTAACCCTAAAACTTAACCTGCATTTCATTCTTATCATAACACAAAAACACAAAGGTGGGCTGAATGACATCGACATCTGTTTACGCAGTAGCACAACCTGAAAATGTTTTCATTTTATGGTCATTTATAGTTTAATTTCATTTCATTCAAGTTTTATCTACTACAAATTTAAAGAACACAAGATGCCACAAAACCGTACACGCGTAGCCTTTCTAATTACACATGATAAAATCTAAAGGCTCACTGTGTTAACGTTTACATTGCTTAAATTCGAGACAAATAAAATTTAATTCTACATTTGTACTGTAATTTTAGTACTGTGATTATGTATTTGTTTAACTACAATGTGTAAACTTGATTTTATCTGCTACTACGTGCAGCTCTAAAGGAGCTGCAGCTCATTAATCCTTGAGAGAATGAACTAAGGCCTGAGGCGTCAGTCTACAGTTATATAGCGCCACTCAGTGCAACGGTGAAACTAGAATAACGCTTGAGTACCATCTGTACTTTGCCTTCCCACTAGATGATTGTAAAATTCCTTCGAGAAGAAGGCTGGGCCTGGTCCACCATTCACAACTGAAATGACAATGATTTGTCCTGCCATGTTGTATTCATCATTCTTTAAAGCTGTGTGGCAAAGAAAATGTAAGTCTTATAGTAGATTCAGTTTAATGGACAGTTAAACACTTGTTTTTGTCTCCTTTTAAGGATTTCATGGAAATGTGACATTACATTGTCGTTAAACAGATTTATCTCCCACACTGCTACAGCCTTTTAACCTTTTTCTTCATGGAGGTCGTTATTGCAGTACTGTTACTAATGAACAGTCAGCACGCTTGGACACAAAATAAAAAAAGATGCTTTACACTAGCACACACATGGGTATAATGTTATAGTAAACAGTACACACACGCACGGATGTTGACTAGATGAATGACACACGTACTGAGACCGAGCATGAGAAACAATTACCCACAATCCCACAGCACTCATATTTCAAGACCTCGCTCATTAATCAAGTTAAATTTGGCTAAATCTTGCAAAATGCTCGCAGATTAAGTTACTCATAATCCAAGGTTTCACAAAATTATTGGCACTGAAAAATAAGCAATTGTACTGCATAATCTTAGCGATTTGCCTAAACTTATCTTTATATGCAAATATAGTATTGATGCAGGAGAAAGTCTCAATATGGCCCAAACGTTGTGGACATCTGACCATCACACCCACAAGTGGTCGAAACTTCCACACAATTGTCTGGAATGTCTTTGTATACTCTGGGATACAGATTCTTCTCATTTTAACTAAGAGGCCCAAACCTCTCCCAGCATGAGGCTGCCTCTGTGCAGAGAATGAGCTCCATGGAAACAGGGTGTGTTATGGCTGGAGTGTAGGAACTCGAGTGTTCTTCACACAGCTCTGCCGCAACCGCACTGAATAATTGTGGGATAAGCTGGAACATGGAGAGAGCTCACTGATGAGATCTCACTGGCCTCAATCAATCCCCACAGTCATTCTTTAAAATTTAGTCTAACGCCTTTCGAGAAAAGTGATGTTGGGGTCTTCCATTCATTGTCTTTTCGCACATGAACGAGATTATATGCGCTGCGGAGGTCAAGTTTGGTAAACATAGAGGCGCCTCGGAGTTGGTCAATTGCGGCCGGTACCAGCGGCAGCGGGTGCTTGTACTTTGTTACTGCATTAAGTCCTCTATAATCAATGCAGGGGCGTAAGCCCCCCCCCTTTCTTATCGATAAAGAAAAAACCTGCCGAGGCGGGTGACGTGGACCTGCTGATGAGACCCTGCTGGAGAGCTTCACTCACGTATTCCTCCATTGCCCGTGTTTCTTCCACTGACAATGGGTAAACACGCGAGCTCGACGGTGTTTTCCCCGGCAAAATTTAGATCGCGCAGTCCCATGGCTGATGAGGGGGAAGTCGTGCTGCTGCCTCAATGCTAAACACGTCTTGAAACCGTTCATACTCTGATGGCACATTTATTGATACTAGGGCATGCGGGCTTTCAATTGAGGTGGTTTGGACCGTCAATGTTGGCGGTACACATGTTTTAGCACATCTAGGGGCCCAGGATATCATGCGAGAGTTGACCCAATCGAAATTGAGATTATGAGAGCTGAGCCAGGGTAAGCCAGCACGAAGGAATGATCAGAATGAGGGAGCACAAAGAATTTTAATTCCTCCGAGTGACCGGGAAAGGTTAATCGAAGTGACACAGAGATTTGGTTAACAGGCGAATGTCTAAGATTGTGACCATCTAGAGCTTTAATTGCGATAGGGTATGGTAGCTTCGACATTGGAGCTTGCTGCGAGGAAAGAAGGGAAGAGGATATGAAGTTTCCAGCCGAACCGGAATCTATAAGGGGTAAGACAAACAAAGAGTGGTTAACATAAGACAACTGTGCTCGTACACAAAAGGAATGGTGTGTGCGTGGTGGAGTGAGGTACATTTACTTTAAGTAATAGTCAAGTGTGAATTTTATGCATGAATTTCAGCAGCTGTTGTTTCCCCGTTCTGCCTTGTTCAGGGTGGTCGAACACTGTAGTTTGAGAGAAACTGCTGGTAGTTAAGTACGGCCATCCCACCTGCGCTCCACACTGCTGTGGCCCAATCCATCGCTGAACCTGTGAGCTGTTGAGTGACAAAACTGATTTTTTGTAAGTCTGTCATGTCCGGATACTCTGCTAGAAATAGTTCACAGGCCAGGAGAAAACGTTTACACCCCTCCGGATTGCCAGCATACCTCTCCGGTGGGGTGGGGCGTGGTTGTGATGGTGTGGAGCGCGACCCAGGAGAGAAGATGGAAGGTCGTCGGAGCATTAGTTGCTCCATACTGTGAGCCAGGTCGTTCACCGCTCGGGCAAGGCTCTCGATTTCATGTTGCTTCCCCTTTACGTATTCGAGCAGGGGGAGTCCTCTTCAGGAAGAGGGGTTCCTGCTGTGTCCTGTAGGGCCTGTTCATCTGTCATGTCTCTCCTAGAAGAATCGGACGCAGAAGCAGATTCCATTATGAGAAATGTTTATTTTTCTTATTAACTCAAATTCACTGTTCCACTGGTTTTCCCAGTTTCTTAAACACCTCCCCAGACCGGGTCTGCAGGTGGGCAAACAAAAGGAAACAAAAAGAACATAAAAGTAAACCCTAAAGTCCGTGTGGCTGGCGATGACCCAACTGCCTTAAACACGCCTGCAGACTCCGCTCAGTCCTGGGGGGAACAAGAGAGGAGATACAGTCAATTATAAAACATGCAGACACAGAGACAACACACAACATGCACAACAGTGAACAGGCGAAGCTCTATGGGTTCGACTGGAATATATAGTCAGACACACTGGGGAATCACAGGTGCTCATTATTTAGTGCTTAAGTGCCAGCAGGACACACGTACACACACTAGGTGGGGACAAAGCGTCAACTCAGTAATCCGGGGAACTAGATCTTATTCCCCTGAGCTGCGGAGGTACAGGTGTTACAAACTTGCTAAAAATATGACATATAATTCAGTCAGCTTTTCCATTGTAGTAACTGCACAAGATTCCCTGTAATGAAAACGACTAATAATAATGTAGGTGCATTTATAAGATTATTATGCACAATGAATAATGCATAAATACCTACAACAATCCATTGCTTGTGCTCGAGTAGTGCTCGGCAAGAGTGCTGAAAAGAGACGAAATATTTTCAGACATAACGCAAGATAATCTGAAGTCTGTTTATTAAATGTCATTGTTTATCAGTAAAGGCTTAGATTGCGAGTAACCTGGACTGCGAGTGTTTTGCAAGACGAGGACAATTTGAAATAAATTTTAACTTGAAATACAAGTAGTATGTACACGCTTTGTCTGCTGAGCATCATGTGATCACAACTGAGCCAATGCCAATCGACTCCCATGCTCCATGTTCTTGAGTAAGTGTACTGCAACAACGGCCACGGAAGCCAAACAAAGATTAAAAAGTCTGTAGAAGTGCAGGAGATTAATCTGTTTAATGACAATGCAACTTCGCATTTCCACCAAATCCTCAAAAAGAGGCAAAAGTAAGTCATTACAGAGGTTCCTTGTTAAAGTCACCCAAAAAGAAAAAGATTGTTTGTGTGTGTGTGTGTGTGTGTGTGTGAGACAGTCATCCTACACAATACCCCCCTCCTCTCTCTCGTCCCACTCACACCAGCCTCGTTTCTTTTCAAAGGTAAAATCAAGGTTCATTTGTTTTATTTGACTTCATATTTTCTAGTAATTGTTTTTATATGTATATTTTTATTATGGCGGCATGGTGGTGTAGTGGTTAGCACTGTCGCCTTGCACCTCCAGGGTGCGAGTTCGATCCCCGGCCAGGCTTGATTCCCGTCTCTGTGTGCATGGAGTTTGCATGTTCTCCCCGTGCTTGGTGTTTTCCTCCAGGTACTCCAGTTTCCTCCCACAGTCCAAAGACATGTAGGTTAGGTTAATTAGCGTTCCCAAAATTACCCATAGTGTGTAAATGAGTGTGTGAGTGTGTGTAGGTCTGTGTGCCCTGCGATGGGTTGGCACCCTGTCCAGGGGGTATCCTGCCTCATGCCCTAAGTCTCCTGGGATAGGCTCCATGCTCCGCGCGCCCCTGAATACAAGATTAAGCGGTAATGACGATGAGTGAGTGAGTGAGTATTTTTATTATTTTAATATTACCTTACTTTTATGGAGAAATTCTTTGACGAGCGTTCTGGATTATAAGCACGCTTACGGAACAAATTATGCTTGCAATCCAAGGTTTAACTGTATATAATTATTTAATAATTTTATGCAGGAGTAATATTTTTTTTATTTGTTCAACAAACTCAAAAATTGATAGTTCTGTTTACTTAAAATTGGAAACATCATTAATTAAAAAAATATATGTAACTGATTACCTCAAATATTTGGAGTTTTGCCAACTTAATAGCAGTTTACAGTGTAGGGTTTTGGATTATCTTAAATTTTGTGTTTTTTAAA